>JAPMOQ010018920.1:4576371-4627752 GCA_026543055.1 Argiope trifasciata
TTTATATTACAATACTATTATCTATTTCATATTGTATTATCTATTATATAGCAATACTATTTATCTATCTCATATTTAGCATACTTTTAGTCTATATTATTGTCTACGGTATAAATTAAAATATAAGTACAAAAATGAATCGTTGTATAATTATTTTTAAACGAAATAAGGATGGATAAAAAAAAACTGACTTTACGCTAAAATCCTTCATGAAATTTGCAAGCCAAATCATTCCTAAAATTTTGCTCTCGTCCCTTGCCAGTATAATAATTACTATTTATATCAAAGGTTCAGTTTAATTGTATTCATGTTTAATTTAAAAAGAGACTAGGGATATTTTGAGATATACCTCTTAATTTTGAATTGAGGTAAAGATGGTGAGGACGACTCCTGCATGTGAGGACGATCCCTGCTCTCCAAACTTCCGCACCAAATCAGCGAGAGGACATTTAGAACCGGTGGATTTAGTAACAGATCCGCTTACACGGTTGCACTTCGGTTGAATCGAGTCTCGAATCTAAAACTCTACCGTCACGAAATCGAACCCTAATCGACAAGTCACCGTAGCCATACGTATACCGATAAATGTACTATTTCAAGCATTTATTTTCGAGAATATTTTGAAAAAAAAAAAAATTTGAGGTTAAAAATTCTGCATTTTATCTAATACTTAAAGAAAGAATTAAATTAAAAACATTTTTGCACAATTCTAGCTTAAATGTCATTTTCAAATAGAAAAAATATAATATATATGTATTTTAAAAAGGTCTCTGAATGTACTCGGGTACCTTACGCCATTAAATCTTTCATTAAATCAAAATTTTCGTTTTAAGTGTAAGCGATAAATGTAATTTTATTTTTAATTATTTGCTGGAAAATCATAAGAAAATAATAATTAATCCATACATTCTTTTAAATGATGTACTGCATTTATTAAAGCCTTGTATTAAAATGACGAGGCTCGTACATCGAATTTCTGAATGTTCGGTATTGAAATCTGTATTTAAATTAAAGAATCAAATCAAAAGAGCGACAAATAAAAGTTCGGTAATAACGAATAATTTAAAATGTATTTAAATAACAAAATTGGTTTACTACACCAAATATACAGAATTAAAAGAAATAATCCAAAACAATCAATATGAACTTAACCTACGAAATAATTCCTGGTTTAAATCCCTGCATGAGGGTGACCCTTGAGAAAGTCCTCAGGCCGGAATCATTATTACTTTTTGATTCCTTGGCTTTAAATGTATCATTTTTGCCAATATTTATTCTAATTTTGTTGAATTAAAAGAAACCTATTCCTGATATAATAAATATTACAAAATATAATTCAAAATTTGAGCAACAACCTATTTTACGCTTTGGAAAGATAACTCCTAAAGGGATCCCCGTAATTAGTGAATGTGTGAGAGATTTTTTTCGTTTGTGTATATTGTCATGAATAAAATACCATATTAGAACATAATTTGGGTAGAAAATAATTTAAAAGGAGAAACAGCTATACAGAGGATCGAGTATAAGCCGTCATACAGTGCCAAATTCTAATCCTTTTTAAATAATAAGTTGCTAAATGCTTCTTTTTTAAATTTTTTTATTAATTAGGTGGTCGAATTTTGAGACATTGAGCAAAAATCTACCCTTAATAGAAAAATAAAAAATCTCTTAGTAAAAAATCCTTTAATATAAAAGTTAATACAAAATTTTTTTGTTTCACCCGCAAAACCTGAGAAATTCACACTCTCGCTTTAAAGAAAAAGTTCATAATAGAATGCATTCAAAAGAACTAAAAAACACTCAGTTTCAGGAAATTTTTAAGCTATTCATTTTTAAATAATGTTGCCATGAAGTTCTTATTCTCTTTTATTTAATTATTCAAGCTTTTAAACTTCAATATATACGAATTTAAGCAACTTCAACGAGAATGGAAATCAAACGAAGAAATTTTACTGCATGTTTTTCAAAATTGGCAACATGGCGATAGAAAAAATCCAAATTTAGGGTTAAAATGACATTTTAGCGCCTAATTTCTTATGAATTGCAATTAAAAAAACTTTTAAGTACAAACGTTGTTCTTAATGAGATGCTAATTTGATTTTTTTTAATATATTCAATCTTAAATAAATTATAGTTTAAAAGAAAATCTCTAGTATATCTATTTCCTTTGATATTTTATTTTATATATATATATATATATATATATATAGGCTTTGGATTCTAGGCACCATGATCGGTGAAGATTTGCAGAAATTTCCCTGAAGCTATGTCACAAAAAACCATTGCAACAGCTTGTCTTCCTACAAGAAATTTACTTAAAATCCGTTTCACACGCGAGGTGTGGATTCTAGATTTTCCAGTTTACTTGCGAACTTTAAGGATAGCCTTAATTTTTTTTTTAATTGACCAAGAAAAATTTGTCGAAGAGTCATAACTAATAATAAATCAAACAAGTTTCCACTACCAGGAGAAGGAAATTAAACCAATGGTTTCTTAACCAACAGTATTTCATATTTTAAAAAAAACTATAGAACAGGTTATATTATATATATTTTTATTCTTTCCTTTCCTTTTAAACTCTGAAGCAGGATATCCAATTCAATATTGTATAATCAAAAATTTTACTTTCTTTGAATAAATAATGGTTTATTTAGCTGAATTAAAGTATTAAAAGCCTACTCGTCTTCGATAATCTCGAAAATTTAACTATAACAGCTATAATTTTTTATAAATAATTCTTTATAGCTCTGTAATAATAATAAATACGACTCTAGGACAGAATTTTAAACGGCAGAATAGTCTGCAATACAGAATTTATTGTACATGTTAACAACGCATATGTAAATTTCACCTAAGGTCAATAAACTTTATGTATCCTTGTTTTGTCGAATATTTAGTTTCCTTAGTCGCATTTTCTAATCACGTAAGCAAACTATGTCGAGAAAAATAACAAGTATCATTTTAGTCTTATTATTTACAAAGACTGTAATAAATACTTCCCAGTCGTTCGTACAGTAAAGAATTTGTCATTTTCTCAAAGGAAAATTGATAAAGCAGAACATAAACTGCTATGAAATTAATAATCTTGATAAGCACAGAAATAGCCACTTGAATACGAAAGTTACTTTGTAGATAAATAATCTATAACTTTCTACAGTAATATAATAACTGACAGAAGGATTATTCTACTCAATCGGGTATCAAATGCGAAAACATCTTCGATGACACTTTAAGAAAATCATTTACATTAAAGAATTTTTATCTTAAAAATTTAAAAAATTCTCACAAAATAACAAAACAAAAAAATTCTATTAATTTTCGCACATAATACGGAAAATTTTGTCACGATTTCCTTTTCAAACAGAATCGTAAAAGAATGAGAAAAATCTCATTCCCTCTGACCACTTTCTCATAAATTTAAAATATGCAGAACAGGAAATTTTTTATGTATAAGTGTAAATAAACAAAAATCTTTGCTTGTTGTGAAGTTTTACTTATTTAAATTCTAAATTGTCTGTATAAAACTAAAAACAAGCTGTAAAACAAAGATAACGAAAAAAAAAATTCATAATGATTGTATACAACATCCGATAATTAATAGCAGAAGTTATAAAATTTTCTTTCTAGGAATTACAAGCGATGGGAAAAGGAAGACAAAAAGAGAAAGGCTGAATAAGCATATTCTTTGCTTTTTGAAAAAAAGAATTAATATTGCATGTTTTACCTTAAAATCAGATTATGCTACAATGATCAGTATCGTTAAATGAGCAATTACATTTAGGAATAAACAACAAATTTTTCAATATTTGTGTTCGGAAATTTTTAGTCATCTAACCATAAAGTCTCTAAATTCAATGTTCTAATATAAGTCGGCACTTAGTATCCTCTTATTTTATGAACTTTTTATTTATTTATTTATTCGATATAAAATTTTGATGGGAACAGTTAAATTCGAGTACTCATAAATACATCGATGAAAAACCCTTCTACTATAAAATGGGATCGCAAGTGTGAAAAGATCAAGAAGATCTGCATTAAAATGATGAATTTTTGCATTTAATCCATTATTTTAAATCGCAGGGATCATAAAACAGATATTGTGTTAAGCAGACATAAAAATGAAGGTTAGACAGTAATAGATCCTTCCTCGCATTTTTCAACTTAATATGATTCCGATCCAAACTCCATCCGTCAACAAAAATTGAGCAAGTCAAAATTCAATATATTTGGTAAAAAGGAATTGTCAAAAAGAAAATGTTGAACAGCAAAATTTTGAATTAGTCGGGGTTTTAGAAACTTTCTGTACTCCCTTACATATTTAGAAATACAGATACAGATAATATTTAATTTTTAAGGAAATAATTTTTTTAAATTTTTTCTTCATTTCAAATATATTTAAAAAACTTCATTTATAAAAGCTTTAAAGTTTTTTTTTTCTCATATGCAATTGTTGTTTACCAACAACACTCACATACACTATCAACTATTAGAAACAAAATAAACTACCACAAACAGATGCGAACACTTCATTAAAAACTTCTGCATGAAATATTTGAAGATAACAAATGAAGGATTCTTCATCCTGGAAAAATTCGAACCACCTTCAGCTTTCGATTGCTCTTTTGTTTTAAATGAAAATAATTTGAAAATCATATGTATTTCTATCTGCAAAATATGAAATACTGAATATTTCCTATTTTAAGAACTTCATTTTTTAAACTTTCAAATATCATTATGTTGTTCATTTTTAATTTATAGCAGAATTACTTGAAGTAAGAGAGGGGGGGGCGAGTAAGGAACTAACATTGCAGGTCAAAAAAAAAAAGTGAAGGGAGAAAGTTCAAGGATCTGAAGCGTTCGCATCGAATGACAAAGGATGCAGGGAGTGAAGGGGCAAAATAAAAATAAAAAAATGATGCGCAGTGAATAAAGAAAATTGAAAGAAAAAAATGGTAAGAGAAGAACGAGTATCCCAACATGAAGGGCAGCTGAAACCGAAGATCGAGAACTCATCTCAAGGTTATAGATACACCAGGAAAAGAAACCGCAGATTGAACTCGTTCAACAGAAGAAAAAAACTATAGCTTTAAGTACTTCACAGGAATATGAATGAAAAGATGCAATTTAGCAATACGCATAGCAAAAACGAAGTAGGGGGCGACAGACACCACGGGCGCATGTAATTAATGTGAAGTTGAAAAGATTGGCGAAAAAGATAAAATTAGTTTATTTCAAGTTTTAAAACTTTGTAGGACGATGTGGGGCTAAAGACAAAATTAGTATGTTAGAGTTAGTATTTTTACCTTTGCTATGGCAATACGATTTAGTAGTATATTGTTGTAGAACAATATTCCCTGATACATGTACGTTCAAAAGGGAACCATATTAATTTAAAGAATTTTCTTTTATCAATAAATCTTTTTCTAATAAATAATTAAGCCTTTTTTTTACTTTGTTACAATTTATAAGTGCCGTCATTTACTTCCATAATTCCTTTTTTTATGACTCAGTTTTCAAAATAACATGGGTATTTGTCAAAATAATTTTTACCTTTTTCATTCAAATAATTGAAGAAATATAACTTTATACGCACATAATTTTAAAAATTCTTAATACAAAACTAAATTTTTTGCAAAATACAAAAACAAACTTTGAATTTTGTAATATTTCTTTTAATTTTGTTAAAACTTAATCAAGAAATATTTAAAGAGGTTTAATTTTTTTTAAATCCCTACTTCTTGATCGAAAGTATAGGGACGAATTATCTACTAAAATTTAGTATAAGTATGTAAATTAATCGCATAATTCAACTTTCACGATAACTTAATGGAGGAAGCCACTATCGCTCATTGTATTAATGATTCTTTTTTCTAGCTAAATTCGTATCCAAATTACTATAACTCCTACTAATTATTCTGAATTGCTCTAAAAATTCAAATTACTTATCACTCCTAACGAATAATAAACTCGCCAAAATGAAAAATTTTTTTCCGTGACGAGTATATTTGTCAAAAACAGGTAATTGGTCAAATCCGGATGGACGAAAGCAAAACATTCATGAAGTCAATACTTTGACAAGATTCTGTGGCGGTTTTAATATTATGAATGTAATTGCAATATTTTAATTAAATAATTCACTTGAAGTTTATGTCATCTGAGTGCTCTAGTAATATGCAAGGACGGAAGGACTTAAGGGTGTAGAAATACTACAGAAAAAGAAAAAATTAACAATACTGCGAAAACAACTGTGCACGTTTTAAAAATAAAATATGATGGGGATAAAACAAGCATCATGTCTAATTATATTTTGATTATGAAAAGATAACTAGTTTTATTCTGTATAACCATCTGCTGACACTTAAGCTAAAAATAAATGATATTGCGAAGAACTAGGGGTACAGCGATTTTTTTCAATGAATAAATTAAATTCATGAATGGTGTATAAAGCACTTAAAACATCTATGAAATTCAATATAGAGGAAAAATGCTCCACTACCCAACTGAAAGATTTTAATATCATTTCTTCAGCTGCATACGCTGGACAAACAAAGAAACTGAAGAATTCAAAAGCTGAACATTTCTACCAAGTACATAACTGGAACTGGGAGCTTAGAGATCGAAAATTTAATGCCATATAATTTTCAAAAAAATTATGATAGGAGACATGAAAATATTCGTTCTTGAAGGAAGGTATCTCGATTGATATCAGTAAATTATCTTGAGAAAAGACTGCAAAATTTATAAGATCAAAAACATTCCTTTGCTACTGTCAAAAATTCTTTTCCATTATCAATAATTATAGTAAAATATAATAATTTATCCACTTCATTATTATTGAGACCATAAAAGTAAGCAGCACGCAAATTAGAAAGAATTTATTCCCTTTCAATAATTCTAGTAACAAAAAGAAATTGTAAAATATTTTTTCAATTTTTAAAACTCACAAAATTTTTGTAATAATATCATATTCTTTGTATCGTGATATTTGGGAAAAGAATTCGAATTCTTACTTTGTGAAAAGCTGTGAAAATAATTTTACTATTTTTACAATGGTATTTAAACAATGCTGATGGTGACAGTAACGTTTATTTAAAGTAGCAATTACTCTTATTAAAAAGGATGAACTTCTTAAATCTCTGATATATGTAATTTATTTAATGTAGTCTTTTAAAAGCGAATCGCTTTCTCTGAGTATTTGGAACAGATTTGAACACGAGTATGAAATAAAAAAGTAACACTTAGGAAGTTTCATAAAACGTCAACTATATGGTATAAAAATTGTACAAGAATCACACATCATTTCAGTGCACGAAATATTCCAGTACAACAGTTTTGAAATCCAAATGTTTATATGTGCTTAAGAATTGTATGAATTTTTAACATTAACACTAGCTTATTTTTATAGATGGCGTGATTCATAATTTGGAACTCGAAAAATATTAGTCATTCGGACTAATTATGTTTGATCAAACTTGCGTGGTAATCAGGGAAAAAGGCTTTTTTTTAATAACCAAAATTAATTTCTTTTAAACTTCTGTATAATGATTTCATTAGGAAGTGACAATTTTATTGTACTGCCATTGAAATGCTGTTTAGAAGAAAAAGAGAACATAGTTTGAAAGGGGAGGAATTGATGATGAAATCATTGATATGGCCAAACCCATAAAACTAGTTTTAACTTCTGTCAACAGCTTCCACCAGTATCGGGTGGAATAGAATAAATATTTTGGAACATGGAATCAAACTGTCTGAATATTCAACATTAAACACAAAGAACAAGATTCTTGCCAATCATACATTAGAATTTCCTGAATGAGATCTATCAGTTCCAATCGAATCGAAAATTCGGGACATCGATGGCCTAAGTTTAAATTTCCAGATTGCCAGAAGATTGTTGTATCTAAAAAGAGGGGATTCATTAAGTGGGATAAGGAAGATTATGAAGCAATGAGAACTGTGAATCGCTTGAAAGTTTATGGTGCGAATTGTCATTACAAGATTAGGTGGTTATCATTACAAGAATAATCATGGACCTTTTAAAAAATGATATGCAAAGAAAGCCCTGAAGTTTTGATTAATTCCTATCATATTTGAAAATAAAAAGTTTTCAAACATAGATAATTAAAAAAATCATCAAGTTCATGAATAATTCATTTTCAAAAGGTATCATTTAAGGACAATGTAATTTCGAAATTAGTGCAAAGATCAAGAGAGCTCGAATTTATAATCCACGTTGCATATTTTCATATCTCACCAATATAAAGACCATTTCCATTTTAATTGTATCGATTTCATCATGGAAATTCCAGCCCGTATGGAAAAATCAGCAGTATGCAGGTTTAAGAGACATTCAAATTAGCTCTGTCTGAAGATCGTCTTCCTCCTCACCGCCCTGGGTTATCCTTCAGCGTTGACTCCGGCTGAGAAGGACACGGCATCGATTTTCCTCTTGACCTTTTCTTTGGAAGAAAGAGAAATCCCCGCGCAAGAAGAGCCGCAGGTGTGGAGGAGGGGATCTTTTTCAAAAGAATTATAGATAACAGAGTGCTCATTTAGCAATTCATGACGCAGGAGTCTGCTCTCACAAGTGGACTGGTGTAGAAGGATGCTGCAGCACGTTTTTTCGGTATCAACGTGTCTTGCGGTTCTTTCAAAGGGACGTACCGAAGAACAATAGACGATTAATACAGTTTCCGAATACAACTATCCAAATTATGACAAGGGAGCTTTAATAAAGATGACAGATAATTGTCTAAAATCCAATAAATGGATTCGTTAAATTAACAAGGACTAATTCCAGATTAATGTTAATAGTAATGAAAGTTGAAACTTCTTAAAGCTTTTAGAAGATCAGGTATGATTAATTACCAAAATGCACTCTTAATGATTCTTGAAAGATTCTGTCTCATTTACTAATATTTCACACAATCAAGACTGATACAAATCTTGCCATAAGAGAGAGTATTTCTGTGGTACATCTGATGAACTGAGCACATAAAAAACATGGCGATAATTACTAAAAAGATGGTGATTATTACGAATAAGAGTAGCAGGATTTTTATTATTATTCATAGTGATATATTGTTCAATGTTAACCCGTTTTCTTTTTTAACCAATAAGATGATTCCTTCAATAAATTAATTGATTCAATGGATGTTATCATAATTCCAAATAAATTTACCTTGCATTAAAATAAATTACCAACGAATATTCAATTGTTTAGCAAATTGTTCAGTAAGAGGCAATCCATCAAAAATTAGATGCAAAATTCATCAAAGATCAATTAAAGAATCGCAATTATGAATGGAGTAATTTAAGTTTTGGCATTTGAAAATGGTATTTATCCAAATAATAAAGGCCATGCAAAGGAAAACGCGTACCATCTAGCAGACTGTTGTTTCAGACTTCATTGTTTGAACAGCAAGTAATACGGAAGCAATAGGTACACAATAATAAGCTATAGTAGTTCTGGTACATGGTTTATATTGTTAGGCGATTGAGAATGCAGTGATTTTAACTTCATACTGGAAATAGATTTTTTAAAAAGGAATTTAAGCAAGAAATAAAAATGCCGAATTAGTTCAAAGAGGAAATAGTGAACTATTAAATGCAAGCTAATTACTTTTTAATGAAACATTTTTGGATTATATTCAAGCTAATTACTCTAACGAACGTAGGATCGATTTGCAATCAAATTAGGACTAACAGGAGTACAGGAGGAGTACTAACAGGACTTTTCAAATATGTATATCATATTCTAATCATTGCAATTAATATATATATTGAAAATCTAATTTATTTACTATGCAATGCAACTATTACATTTTTAAAAAAAATTATATAATGAACAACATAATATCTCCCTCCCCCCCTTGATGGAAAAAGATCAATTATATTTAATGCTCTAACACCATTTCCTTCAAAAAAAAAAAAAAAAAAAAAAAAAAAAAAACTTAGAGAATATTTATTTGTTTCTGTTTTTATTTATAACTCTTCAGCAGTCTATTTTTTTATTTCAATTTATTAAATATAATTTTTTTACCTATAGTTCCACATTATCAGAAATTTTTAGTCAGTTTTATATAATTTTGAAATAATTTTTTATCAAAATTTAGAAGTTCCCATAAGAATATCAGAATTTGCATTAGAAAAGCATAATTATAAATTAGAGTTTCATTTGTTATACTACAGTTATAAAGAAATGCATTAAAAAAACTAATACGAAATTTAATGAACAGTTTCCATTGCCAAGCAGCTAATATGGCAGGAATTTAACCCAGATAAGCCTACTGTCCTATATTTAGGACAGTAGAAATAAAAAAAAATATCAGAATACCCTCTTTATCTAAGATTATTTTGTCTTATGATTTGCAGTAAGAAACGTGTCAGCTTTATTAGAAAAAATAAAAAGACAGTTATTTTAACAGTTAGTTTAACCTTTTTCAAAATTTTCAGAAAATTTTAGTTTCAGGCTTATCTGGGTTAAAGAAAATATAATACGCGTTAAACAAATAATTAAAATTGTAAAAATGCAGATTTTAATAAATAATCAATCTATAAGTAACAATAGTTATTTCATAACTAAAAATTGAATTCTTAAACAACAGAAATGTAATTTCATCACTAACTTCGGAAATCTCACTCTGAAAGGGAAATTTTTAATTTCCAACCCCCTCTCGCAAGTTCTTTTTGGGTATGTAATTTATCATTCTCCGTTTAGTATTCTCGAAAACAGTATTTCATTGAAGGGAAAAAAACTGATTTTTTCAACAATTGCGATCGAACTGTATTCACAAATCTGAAAAAAATTCAGAAAATAAATGATAAGCTTAAAAAAAAGGCAGGTGAATAGTTCTCTGAGATTCACTCTACTTAGAGTCATGACAAACAATGGGAAAGATTCTTTTCATGAACGTAGAGGAATTGGGGGAAGGATCCTCGACGTCACGAACAGCAGGAAATAGCGTCAACCGGAAGGGTTGGCCACACGTTTCAAAGAGCTTCAGTGCAGAAACAATTAGTAGGAAGAAGCATTCCGTTGAGCAATAGGATAACCATAGATTCATTTCCTAGTTAAATGTTGGTTATGCCATAGTCAAATGAGCTTAAAAGATGGTAATTAGTGCAGAAGAAATTCCAAAGATGTAAGAAAGGCAAATGAATCACTAAATTCTTCGAAATTGCTTTATTAATACAGCGAAATCTTATATAATTTGGTCATTTTGTTGATGATACCAGAAGAATGTAGAAATCAACTGGGAAATCCAGATTCAAGAATTCAATTTGGTCAACATATTCATGAAAACTTTATAGAACACATATGTTAGAAGATGTCAGTTATAAATGAGCTGTCTTTTATTGATGGTTTGACAAGCTTCAAAGAAAGATGTCCCAATACGGATTCCTACATCCCATCACCACTCAAATTAGCTGTGTTACAGTTTCTCAAATTCTCTTCGCGAAATCCGGACATATAATGAAGATTTCTACACAAATTATTACTAATTTACATTCTTTCTTAAAAATATTTAATTGCTCTAAAGCAGACGGAATCTCCGTCTTTCATTTCACCTTGATCCTTTTCTCCCAGAAACGATTACGATACGCAAAGAGAGCTATCGATCTGCGCGTTGCGAGTCGCCGGCATCCAGTGCACAGGTAGAGGGGATTTTCTCAACAATCAATATCGAGGTTAATGGGTCACCTACAGCGTCTGAATGAGGGAAGCCCCGACCCGAATCGTAAGACGATAAATCGGCACACGAAAATGAAAACGAATTCTGTAGTAAACAATTTTAAAAGAACGTCAAAACATAGGATGTCGAAAAACGGAAGCACATGGGAAGGAAGTGCAAAGCGAATATCTTAAAGATCACCAATGACGTTAAACCTTTAAGCGGAAGGGATTCATTCACAACATATTATTGTAGAAATTATATATAATCAAACAAGGGCATTTGATAAAAATTAATTCTGTAGAATAAGATGCGTAATCATTCTACAAAAATCAAATCCTGATAGTCAAAAGTTCAAACTTTCACAACTCAATTTACGAGAACGTTTTGGAAAATACAGTTTGCATGTAATTTCAAATATATAGAAGCCTGTATGTTACTAATTTTCAAGTCTGTATCCTGTTATTCATTAAATCAAATTAATCGATGGTAAGTTTACAAAATATCTTGAAGGTCCCAAAAGAAATCCAATGCATATTATCATGAATGATAAACATAATAAAAAAGAAAGATATTTTAAACTACCCACTAAATATGAAATTATACATATTCAGTTGGTGTTTATCTGAATAATTTTTTTTTTCAACTTAAGAAAACTAACACTATAGTATTTTGCTTTAAACAGATTTTGGAATTGGGAATGAAAATAAATGAAAGTTTAAAGAAGACTTTTAAACAAAAAAACTAGAGAAGTCAAAGAGAGATAGAAAAACACAGAATTTAAAGTAAGAATTTTTAATATAAGGTCTTCAAAAAATGTTAATAAAAGGATTACCTACTAGAAACTATTACTTTAGAAAAAATGCTTAGTAAGTACGAATAAACAAAACTACTGGGAAATAAACCATGCAATAACAATATAAAAAAAGACTCAAAGTGTCTACATGGAACTTGGCAATAAGCAAAATCAACTGTTACGACGAGCATGGTCCCCAAACACAACGCTCTACGTTTTTATATTTCACTGCAGATGAAATTCATGACAAACAACTGAATCTGGAGACATAACTAGAATAATCTATTCGAAGGTATTATTTTTCTCTTTTTTCTTCCTTTCAAAGTAATTATGGGTCATCCTCTTCAGAAGTAAGAAGGCTTTCGTGGGAAGAAAATTTCACACATTATACGAAAATCCACATTGCTTTCCCTAACCATAAAACAAGTTTTTGACGTCGGATGATACGTGATTTCATTTGTAATTGCCTAACAGTATCACACTGAGCCACTTTTGAAAGCAACGGAGTGTGGGAAAAAAAAAAGAAAGACGAATTCAGATTCAGCGTCACTCTTGCATGACAGGTCGAATTTTCCCGTAAGGATCGGCACACATAACAGCAAAGCATTTTTGGTTAAGATAAAGAAGTGCTACAAAAAATGCCATTTTATCCTAATTAAAGCCATGAAGCGAAAAAGAATTTTTAAAAATAATGGTGTTTAGGAGTAATGAGGGAAATTTTCGCTAATTACAAAGATTTGCTTTTTTCCTTGCTTGATTTCAGTTTTCACTTGTTGTCTGAAACTTTACACTGATTTGTATATAAAACTTTCCCCAAATTATTGCACCTAAGTTTGTAATTTAACCACATTACATACAACACGTTTCCACTAATCCTACAAACATCGTCCAGCCATTTGGATATATTTTATTTCCATTTATAAACTTCACTTGACTGTTTCAAAGATAAACAATAAGTCTTTGGAAATCTTTGTTTAAATGCTTTTTGATAAATTACTATGACTATTTATTCAATTTATATCCTATTTAGAAACCAACTTGGGAGCAAATTTTGTTTTGGATCATGGCAACACAAAAAGTAGCATGATATTTAGAACCAGTTAAAAGACCAAATACAAACTAACGAGAAAAAGTTTATTTCAAACCCATTTAGTGGCATTTAATAAAAAAGCTTTTTTTATTGCTTTTGTTTTTATTTTTGCAGTAAGATAAGAATGCTTTGGAAGCACCGCAACTTTATCAGCTTTCAATAACATAATAAAAATATAATAAAATTAGAAAATTAAAAACTATATTATGAAATTCCAACATCATATCAAATAAGAATAAATACTGAAAAGATTGAAACCTAAGTAATAAGTAACGGATTTAGAATAAGCTCATTATATAAAGTATTTAAATATATATAATTTATGTTAAGCCTTAAAAAGAAAGTTGATGATAGCAAATATGAGTAATAACAGTTTTCCTATTTAAAACAGTGTTATAACAATTTTAAATTATAAGAATTGCTTTTAATTGTTACTATGCAGATTTAATATTGTAGGCAAAGAAATTTATGGTAAGAACGGACAATTTTTTTTCGTTTATAACTGCTACTGCAAAAATTTAATTTCAGTTAAACCACGTAAATTAAAAATTAAATTTGTAAGCACATAAAAATCGGGAAATACTTACCATATAAATATGAGTTGTCATTAAAATGCTTAACAACACCAATGATTTGCGGACCAGGATAACTGAATTTATATTTGGATAATTAAATAAAGCATCAAAGTTAGAGTAAAATAAAAATAAAATCTTTAGCTTGTTTGATTTCCAAACAAATTTTTAAAAAGAAGAATTAAAATATCTTCAAACGTTATGTGAGACAACATTACTAGCATCAGTGACCCTGAGACGCACGAACTGAAGAAAAGTGCATCAGCGGCCTTCAGCATTCAGGTGTTGGCGGGGCGTGACTCTTGGAGTACAGACGGGTCAATGCCAGAACAGATGGTTGACGAGCAGCAGTCGATTGTGTGTGCACCCTTATCCCCCCCCCCTTTCCAACTTCTGCGGATTTTACGAGAAGTGATGACAAATGGATTGCACTGGAACATCTCTAGTAGGAGACTTTTCGCACGCTCAAAGGTGAAGTAGTTGGCAGCATTCGCAAGAAAAGTTTTGAAAATCTGATTGCCTTCAGGTGGCATTTGTTAAAATTAAGCAGAAAGAATTAAAAGAGTGCGCTTGAAAGAAAATGAAAATTCCATTTACTAATATTTCAATACGCATTTAAAATTCTGAATTCAAAAACTAACCATTTATAAGAAATAACTAAACGAATGTTTTGACGCATATTTAAAATTAATACATTGTTTTTTTTATGCCAATAATGATGAAGGTTTGGGGGTGAAAAAGATTGACTTCATAAAAAGTGAATTAAATTATATAGAAAGTCCTTTAGATATTAAAGAAATATTGTAGAAATATTGCATAAAAGTAAATTGATTGACCACAAGAATGATAAAATTCGATTCTGAATTTGCTGAAATCCGGGTTTCTGAGGAAATGTGTCATGTCTGTTACACAAATATTGCCTTCTTTTCATTTAATATTTTCAAAGTATTATGCATATATAAGGTACAATGGTTTTGATAATGACTGTCAGTGTTACGGATAATATAAGTAAAATTTTTATTTCAATAAGTGCTTTAAAAAAATTCGAAAGGTCTCTGTAGTTTCTGATGCGTTTCTCGATATGTAGCCACTATGCCGCATTATGTCTAAGCGTAATTCTTTTTGTTCTGCGGCTGGGATTTCTGTCGTTGGCGAGTTTTTTTCCCGATTTTCAGCGATCATAATTTTCATAAAATAAATAGCAGCTGTCAGTTGGTAAATAAGTAAATAAAAAATTTATAAAATAAATAAACTTCGATTGATTGGATTTCAAGTCATTCGATGACACAGTGTAAGTAACTTGGGTTCTCGTCCCATTTTAATGCAATTACGAAGCACTATGATGAACAATCATATTGCGAAATATCTACTTTTATTTCAAAACTACGAATTATTAAACACTAATGACGCTATTATTATCAAAAAATTCGTTTTAAATCCTCGTTTAAAAGATAAAACTTTATTTCTTAAATGAAAGTCTGATTTTTTGTAACGTTTATTTGAAATCAAAAACCAAAACTATTTACGAGAATAGTATGGCAAAACGCCATAGCAGACAATAAAAGAATAAAAGAACGATGAAAAGAAAAATACTAATAGAATATCAGCTTAAATATGATAAAATGTTCATTAGCTTGTTGACTGGATGGCACTTAGTATATATACACGCTTTATAGCAAGAGGTGAAAATTACATTTTTTCAAATTTAGCTTTCAGTAAGAGTTAACTTAATCTTTTAATCTGAGTTTTTGTAAACGTGATGCCAACACGTAGATAAAGGCAAATTTTTTCCATGTCCTCCTAACGTCCATTTAGAAGTTAAATTTTACTTTTCTTTAGTGTGAAATAAATAATTGTAAAATCGTTGAAATTATTTGTTTAAAAATTGAATAAAAATATAAATTTTATAATAGAAAAATTATATGTTAAATTTTTGGTATCAAGGAAAGATAATTTTTTAAAATTTTAAGCTGACGCAAATATCATTTTTGAAATGTAATATTTTTTAATGTTGGCAAAAAAGACAAAATTTCCATTAAATTTTAATTTTAATTTCAAAAATTGGCTCCAAAGTATACATTTTTACCTTCCAAAGTACATAGTGCTAAGTTTGATCACTGTAGGTCAACAGTCTGGTCTGTAGAGTGCCCACCACCTACCACCACCACACATAAATATATCTTGATTATAAATAAAAATGTTTAAAACCTTCATATCGTTTAATAATTTCCTTTTTTCCCAATATCCATGCTTCTTTACTCATTGTTTCTTTACTATTGGTATTCAGTAAATATTATTTATATCTTATCATTTATGTTTCTTCACACTTTTTTAAACTTCACATTCATCTTTGATGGGTGAGAGATTTCAAAAATTGACAGCATTTAAAAACTCGTGTGAAATTTCAACCTTTGAGATAAACTGAGCAGAGTGATGAAGAAACATTAGACATCGGTTATATTATTTCAGTGTTTTACACAATAGCGTTTATTTGCACAATTTTAATAGAATAACAGAAATGGAGTGTTAAACTGTGAAAAATTTCGGACGTTGAGCATTGATTGAAAAATTTCTCCGGCATTTGCGTCTTGGGTGAGGATATCACAAGTGAATACAAGCAAATTTGTATCACTCATTCCAAAAACTTTTTTGCTAAAATTTACAAAATGCTATCAAAATACTCAAACCTATGCTCTACCTTTTTAAATAAATTATTTTAACAAGAATTCTTAATTATGTTCAATTAGTGTTAATTTCATATCACAAGCCTTTTCACATACATATTGAAGAATATGGTTTGAAAGCGATGAGTTTAATTGCGCATATTCTCTTACTTTAAAAACTAAATAAAACAGTTTTTCAGGCCAAGTTGGCAGCAATTAATTTTGCTATGAACTAGGCCATGAAATATTATTTTAAAACCAGTTTTAAAACCAACATCCAATAATATATGAACAATGCTTTTTCCAAGGGCCAAATCTGTTAATAAAACGAAAAATATTTATCAGGGTAATATTATACTGATAGGATAAATCATATATTGGTAACCAACTAATGAGTGAACATAGATAAGAATAATGAACATTGCGAAGAAGAAAAGAATATATGAGCTCCTTATTCTTATATCAAAATAAAACGAATATCACAGAAGATTGGAACATCACAGGCAATACAGGCAAAAAATGGAGTGGTGGATTAAACAGTTATAAATAAAATACGTTTGTTGTATTATTTTTCATATTTCTTAAATTTGTTATGCTAATTTAATTATAACGTAAATTTTAAAAAATAAGAATCGTTTTCAATTAATTCAAAAAAATATAGATCCTTATTTTGTCTAAAAAATTATTTTGTAAGTTAAATTCATTTTTATTATTTCTTTGTTGAAAACAAAAGTTACACTTTATCACAGCCTTAAAATGAAAATACAAGAAAAATACAAAGATGATTATCTAAAATAATAAATGAAAAAAAAATCCCACATTTCTTAAATCTCATTTTGCCATGAGAACGATTTAAATACGGATTTAAAAAAATTTGCCACAGTGCACAAAAAAGAAATGATTTAAAATACGAATTTAAAAACAAACAAATATTTCAAATCTAAGTTAGAATCTGTTTTCTTTGGAAATATTACTCTTAATTTCATTTAGATAACAATAAAAAATACTGCAGTAAAAACCAAATCACTACCATTAAAAATGAAGAAAAAAGGAAAAGTAGTTCTGAAGGACAAGAGAAACAAATAGTTCCTCAAATGCATATTGAAAAATATTGCGTTTGGCGAATTCATGGCGAAATGTAGAATTCTGAAGGAATATTTGAAATGGACCAATTATTTCACTATCCAGAAAATAATCAAATTTCCCAGAGATTCTCTAGATTTAAATTGTGTCTCCAATATGCTTTATTAAAAAGTTGGCTGGTTCCCATGCAATGCATTATCTTTGATCAGCAATTTATTGGCTGATGAATTTATTCTTCAGGACGCGGAAGTTAGCGATAAATTTTGAGATGTTCAGTTCCTACTCCAAGATCGATATTAAATTTCGGACGGACGGTTTCCTTCCTCGCCGGCATCTCTTTCCATCTTCGCGGAATTCAAGAAGCTGGTGCAAAAATGAGGGCCATCAAGTTGGCGACGTTATCGCATTTTCCTTTATTTAAATGATATTTACTAAAAAAGTACATGATTTCAAAATCATGAATGAGGCTTTTTTCTACATTTCTTTATAATAAATCTTGAGTGAAAATGCCAAGAGATCACTAAATGTTCAAGGATTGATTAATGATTAATTAACGATTAATTTTACTAAACAAAAGTACTGCAACTAAAATTTCTCGGTAACTGCATAAACAGAAGTTAGGAACTTGTATTATAAATAGAAGCAAAACAAATTGAATGTCGTTATTCTTTTTTTTTAATTTCAGCAACATACTGTCATGAAATTTAAAAAAGCAACGGGAGTGGGTCTCTCCGAAATATTCTCACTTCTCCAAAATGAAGGTCTTCCCCTTTTTTCCTTCACATAAACTGCAAACCTTGAGTAAGACCACAAATGTCTTGTAAGATACATTCTTGAAGAATAATTACGCAGTAATTATCTTTGGTGTAAATCTAGCATCCTTTCACGGGCGATTATATGTATTTTGAGTGCATTTTTTTCCTAATGGCTATAGCAAAAATTTGATAAGAAATTCCAATTATAGTCACAAGTTTATAAACCAGAATTCACTGATTTATGTCATTTTGTTTACATGTATGAGTAAATACAAACCAACAGACTGTCATCTCTCAGACAGATTTAGTTCAAAATTAGATAAGAATATATATATTTTAAATGTAAAACCCGACGGGCAAATTTTATCAATAAAACTTTGAATTTTTAAATTATCGAGATTACTTAAATTTTAACAGCCAAATAGATAATAAACACCCGTCTCAAAATCTGATAGAGATCTAAAAATATGATCTAAAGCCCATATAGAAAAATTTTAGCTCAGAGTTTTGATCTGTCATGTTCATAGAAAGCGAGATTATGCAAAAAATTCGTTTTTCAACTTCAGGGAGGGCTATAAAACGTGTAGAAGCATCAAAATCACAAATTCAAAAAATTTGGCAGTTGCAATACTATATTTTGTAATTACTAAACAGGGAAATAAAAATTATCATTTTCGAGTAAATCATCATGATAAAACAGAAAAAAGTAAAATGTGATTCATGTAAATCTTTTTAAATAACATTTTTCAAGCTATAAATATTATTAACAAATAAAATGTACAATTATTAATCAGAAAATTATCAAAACAAATTATCACAATAAAACTACTCCAGAAGAAGCTTATTTTTAATTCTGGTTTTTTAAAAAAACCTTTTTTTATATCTACATCTCGAAATTTTACACAAATAATTGATTTAGAATTCAAAGTTCTACATAACTCTTTGTTTCTTAGAAAAATAAAATCACACTTGAAATTATTGAAGTTAACATACATGTTTGCATTAAATTAGAATTGTGTAAGGAATTGGATGTAAACAAGTGCGCTTGACATACATACATCTTTACGTCCATTACATTAATAACCTCAATAAAACAGCATATTCTACGGTTTGGGGATGTATTATTCCCCTATAAACTGTGCAAACCATTTGAAAAGTTGAATTTCAAGTTACTACACATGAACGGGATAAATAAATGAAATGTACTTTTTTTTTTTTTGGTGGTGTTGGAGTTTTGTGGACCAATAGCTTTTTGACTTAGACTTAAATGGCGCAAAAGCCAGATATGGCTATGCTGCGCCAAACTTATGGTGAACAATAGCTCTTTAAATTTCATTCTAAATTCTGGAAATTTAACTTTTCCCAAAACGATATTTTTGTTAATGCTAATTATATTACAGTGACATGATAATGGCACATTTCAATATAAAATCTCAAAGTTTAGTTCGATAAGATTTTTTTGTCAAAAATTAAGATTGATGCAAATATTCAAGGGGAAAAAAAGAAACTTTCTTTAGATACAATTCGAGGGCATTGACCTCCACGAATAAACACTGCTACATATTTCTACCAGAAAAAAAGTGCACATGCCGTGCCTCCGATTACTCCTGAAACGTGTGTGGAATTGAAATGTTCATCATTCTGTCATATGAAGCTACTGTTTATAAAGACAGGAGGGAGGGGTGGGATTTTGAAGCATCATTTATGAGCAAAGCACATTGTGTGAAGAAGTGAGTTGCAACTATCTTTTTAAGGTGAAAAAAAATCAAGTAGGAGCAGATGAGAAATCGCATACATTGCGGACAAGCGCATTTCCGCTCGAATTTTTTATCCGTTAGATCCGGTCATCCGGAGCCGGTCACGCAACGGCTCTCTCTGCTCCGAGAACAAAGGGGTGGCCAAGGTCATCATGCATGACGTCATCGTAAGAGCTTCGTAACAAACTTTTCGACATTTCTAGAACTTTAATGTCTTAAAAATTGTCTTACTCTTTACAAAGCTGCTTAAAAAGAGAATTATTAATTGACAAAATTTTTGAATTTCTACTGGAAAAATCTCAAAGTAGCGGAAGGAAACTTATGGAGAAGATCTAGTAGTTGGTTTAAATGAATTGTTTGCCAACTGCACTATATTAGGTAAAATTCATTCACAAGCGCATTAAAAGAACGCTCTTCCAAATTAGCAGAGAATTGTATTTTGTCTTGTAATCACCGATGCCAATAAATAGTATCTCTCAAACGGTACTATAGTATTGTTTAACATTTAGAAAAACTTGAGGCATAGATTTGCAAAAATGTATGCTTGTAGCTAATGGAAGCCTATATTACGAGAATCATGATAAATTTTAACTGTGTACAGCTTCATTGAAGAATTTATAGTAATATTAAAAATGTATTTTTAAACATTTCAAATAAGACAGTTGTTCCTGATCGCTGTGGTCCGTTTAATAAGATATTTCAATCCTTTAACTTTTTACCAAAGTGTCATACATGCCTCAAACTATCTTTTTTAAACTATAAAGATCTGTTATTCAAAGATGCTATAATTCGATATAAAGATTACAGATAATCTATTAACATCACACATGTCCTATAGATTCTTTGTTGAATTAATAAGAAAACTCATTCTCATTCTAAACTCATTCAAACTCATTCTCAATCAAAAATACCAGGACAATAACGTCATAGTTTCAAGTTCATCCTACCACTCTGAATTATATTATTAAAAAATGAACATATTTTAAAAAAAATTAGAACAGATCACTTATTAAAATATTTATAAGATTAATATAAGCTGATGTCTAAACCGCAATCTGCAAATGGAAATCAAAACTTTTTTTCCGAAAAGATTAGTAACTGCAGCTTTTTGATTAAATTTGTATGAAAAAAAAAAAAAGAATTCACAGCTTTCAGTTTTTTCACTTTACCATTATAATGATAAGTTCTACAATAAGATGGAATTAATAAAGCGGACTGGCAGCTAGTTTTTCTTGAAAAAATTCATGTGATGATTTCAGGTACAGGTTCAGGTTCCCTTATACATCTGTTGCAAAAACTTACATTTTAGTGCAAAACCATTTGAAGCAAAAAGCGCACATATGTATATGTTCTAAATGATAGCAGAAAATAATTTATACATAAAAAAAAGTTGAAATTACTTCTATGAAACTAATAACTAAATAGATAAATATCTTGATCCCTTCGAAAAAAGCAAAAAATTTGTAAGTTTGAAGACCCTGTTTTATTTCCATATACATAGATAAAGATTTTTTTTCTTGAATCAGCTGCAGATTTGCTGGGCAGACACACATAACAGCATAGGTAAAAGGAGCCCGTAAGCAAGGCGATTAAATAATTTGATTTTGAATGATGCTTTATAAAGTATAATTAATCAGGTTTTTATATTTTTCATTGTGATCACACAGTTATTAGAATATTTACAAGCATTAAACCTTGATTTTAATAATATTGTCTGACAAACGTAGATGTCTGGCAGTTTGGAGTCATATATAGATTAATAAAATCAAATACATTTTAACATAAATTAAAAAAAACTAAATCATTGGTATGTTAAAATTATGTTGAAATGGGACATTAAAACAGTTTATTAAAATAGGAGCGTCTGATGTTTTAAGTAGCAATATACTTAAATCTGTCTCTGCTAGGAACTAAACGATTTTTTTTATGAATATACATTCAACAGATTTCCTTCTTGGCTTAGATATTTGATTGCCGAATTCCTCAACCTTGTTTCAATTTCTCAAAATTTGTAAATGTCAATCCAAGAATTTATAATATAATTTATATCCAAGAAGAAAGCACTGAATTTAATGTTCCAAAGCATGGTCAAAAAATTATATTAATTTTAGCTTGTAATGTGAATTTGCTTTGGATTGAAATTAAACTCAGTCAAAAATTTCAATTTAGTCAAAAGTATTCAAAACAATCAAACAGAAATTTGTAAAGGATCTGCAACGTGTAAAGGGAGTCGGTATTTTTTTAGGATGACTTCAAAGTTCATTTAATTTTCTTATATTCGAAACCATTCGATTTAAATGTAAATATTTGTCTCATCTGGAGAAGAAAAAGACATCAAATTACCCATATTTATTACGATATTTATCAGATTATTTAATTCTTTAGGAAAGCAAAACTTATTTCATACATCGCAATGATTGAAGACTTTCCAAAATGTTTCTTAACACTGTTATAATTTTGTTTCCCTTTGTACTTTCCCCTAAGACGATCATAAAAGTTTCAAAAAACAAATTCAAAGATATTTGTCATCTGCCAAATAATCAGATTAAATGCGAGAAATAATTTGTTCTTTGATTTGAAATGCCTAATACGTCCTAAAAATTTCATATAATAAATAATAGTTAATAATTTATCATCAGAAATAATTGCAAAATTACTTTTCTTTCCCTTGACTTTAAAAGATAGATTTTGGTCTAAAAACTGAAGTCTTATTATTACTTTTTTTTTGCATCAACAAAGTCATAAATGATAAAATGATCAATGAATTAAATAGAAGCCTATAGGTACAATAGATTTAACAAGCATTGAAAATTGTCTTTTAAAACAAATAATGTCCAACATCTTGTAGCTTAATTTCTCAAATAAATAACAGAAAAGAAAAAGAAAAACAGTAGCACGACAAGCGGTGAATTCTTGCAGCTGTTAAAAGCGTTAAAGTGATCAAGATAATTTAATGCTTAATTTAAATAATTTTACACAATTTTATACGGAGTGATTTAATGCAATTATGAACGAAAATGAGATTAGCTGCGATGAAGACCCTATTCTAAAGGAGATCTGACAGATATATAAAATAGTATGAAATTTTTCATTCATTTCTAGAGTGAGAAAAAAAATTTTACCCAGGTCAGAAAAATTTTACCCACAAAATATGCAATTTTATAGAACTAAGAATAAGTGATCACATAAATCAGAAGAATAAGAGGCACTTCTAGTTTACAATAAATGCATAAGAAATGGGAAAAAATGTTTCAACTAATTAGAAAAAAAATAAACTGAGAAAAACCAATTTCAAATTTTTCATGATAGATTTCTAGAAATTTCTTTCTCGTTACATCAGGTCAAAAGTCTACAATACAAATTTCATTTATTTATACATAATTCTTTTAATAACAGAAAATTTCTTTGTCGATTAAAATTTTAATTTGTTAAGTTTAAAAATCTAAGTAAACAAAAAGGATATGCACACATATTTTTGGAATTATGTATTAAAAATACACAAAAAATAATAACTGCATATTTGAAATAAAATAATCTGAGAATTTATCTTGCTTGTATGTCGAATTTTCCCACCATTTGAATTTAAAAATTTGATTTTGTTAAAGCAAAAAAGTTCAAATGTCAGCTTCTTTATCTGAAAAATTTGAATGAACATGTTAACTTCATGAATAAAATATCTGGATTTACCGGAATAATGTCTTTCTCAAGGAAACAAGTCGGAAGTTTATTATTTTCTTCCCAGGAAAAAAATATCATCAGAATTTGATGTATTCGTTTTCGAAAGAGTATATAAATCATTAGAGTTGGTAGCATTCATTTTCAAGCGAAGCTATCAGGGAAAACGACAGAATCCGTCGATCTGGAATCAGTCCAAAATTTAGTTCGGTTCAATTATGTAGCAAAAGCCTACGTGTCGGCCAATAGTTACGCTATTCTATCAGCAGCATAGTGAATAGCGAATTTAGACATTCAACAGCTCAAGGTGATCTATTTTATGAGGTGATTCTTTTAATAAATTGGTCAGTTCATTTTTATTTTTCTATAAATTTTTAAGTTTATCAGCATATTTATTTATTTTGGGTTCTTTATTACATAATATTATATAGATCCAACATTTATATAAAATACTGTGATAACAAAATATCTGCAATGAAATAGAAACCTAATCAATTGTATTCGATAAGATAATGGTCAATATTTTATAATTCAACTGTTCTTTTTTAATAAATTATTTGACAACTAGGCTAATGATGTTTTTAGTTGACTTGCTTGCGACCTTTTGGCCCAATGGTTCTAAGCAGTTATTCACATTATCTCATCGGAAATATGCAACTGATCATGGTGAGAATTTAATAAATTTTTAAATAGCTGAATATTAAGAAAGAAAATATTGATAGAAATTGAGTTTCCATTATTGTTTACATCGGTATTTATTGATTTTCGTGTTTCATTTGTAATATACAATAATTTTAGGAAAAGTTAGAACTTTATTTTTTATTTTAACTAATTCAGATTAAAAAAATTTCTCTCATGATATTATTAAAACACTGACATATAAATTTCTTCTTTTAACATCAATTTTTTTAAAAAAAAGGGCAGATTCTTTAAACTGGGAAATCAGAATAGTATAGTACAGATTTAATAAAATAAGTCAATGTCGCATATAACAAAAAAATTCCAAAGAAAAAAATCATACGTTAGATTTTCTTAAATACTACATGAAATGGCAAGTATATAATATTCCTTGGGTCTAGAGTTAACTTTGCAAAAGTAAAGAGATATTTCGGGTACGATATTTTAACATCTTTTCCAATTTCAAAGAGATATTTACTACTTGCCACTAACGATATCTGATACACGATTGCAATTTAAATATCTTAAGAGGCATGCACCTAATAAGATAGTCCTTACTATCTTAAAATTTCCTTTATTATCAAAATAAGATGTCTTCTATAATAGGAGATAAGGAATCATCTAATTAGAGCGTTCAAGTTAAGCATGACTTATGACAGAGAACATGTTGATAAGTTCCATACATTTTTTGCCTAGAAAAAATACAACGGGAACAAACAGGTGCTATTCTATTATCAATGCATATTTAATGAACTGTAGAGTCCCAATAAATTCGCAGGAAATCTCAAAACTCATCATGCTTTCAAATTTTTTGAATTTTAAGAGCTGGATAAGCCAAAACATTTTAATTCATTTAAAACTGTTATGAAAGGTCTTGGAAGATTTACTTTTCCTAACTTTTTTCAACGTACATATAAACGAAAATAATATTTTAAATTTTCATAATCACATAAAATAGGTTCTGGTATAATTTCGGATGATAGAATATTTTTATACCATATTTTAAGATTTTCTTTTTACATACCTATAGTAAAAACTTGCTTTTCAGACGGGATTCCTGAAAACTTATGATAAATTAAGCCGAATTGTATCTTCTTGCATACAGCCGACCACCCCGCCACCACTGAACGTAGCTGTATCGACAGGATTTATTTAGACTGCTGAATAGCAGAATTATATCTAACAGCTATCAGAACCTGAGTTATAGGCAGATACTAAATGTAAAATGATGCAACATTTACTTATCGAATCACTGACCTGTACAGGTGAAAATTTGTATGAATCATGCCATGAGACATGAATCTGAAGCATATTAAAGTAAGGCTAGAATATTGTAATTCAACGTACATTCAAGATATGGAATATTCTCTTCTTTAATCCTGTATTGAAACAAAGGACAACCTCTTCAGAGCTATAATACAATAAAGATATTTTAAAAGTCGAATTTACCTCATTTTACTTATTTAGTTTATTAAAGTTATTTTTTTACATTATATAGAAAATCAAAAAGAATTTTTTAAGTACAATGTACTCATTCCGATTGTAATTGCATGTTATATTGCATAAGAATTCAAAGTTTCAATTGACTTTACGAAGTTTATATTATTCATTAAGCCACAAAAAGGCATTTTAGTGTAAAAGCAGTAATTTTCCTTGAGATTCATAGATTTATTAGATACAAGCACATTACATTTATCAGATGTGCTACTTCTTGTTAAGCGCCAGGGGATTTAGTATCTTAATGAACTTCCCGTTCTCCCTTTTGTCCTCAAAGGACATCTATGACACCATACTCAGCTCAACTCCCTCGTCTCGTTCTATGACAAAATTTGACACAAATGTTCGTCTGGAACTTTTAAAGGTCTGCCAAACAAACTTGGCATTGAACCAAGTGTATGAGTTTTACTATTGGTGTCTGAGATGTACCATAATTTTGAAACAATGAAATATAGATGAAGAATCATTGCATAATAGTCATGCTGTAAATAAATGGTAAGATATTCTTATCCAATTTCACAATATTTTCTCCAATCTCCTTTCTCTTCCAAGAATAAAGTTGTAGTTTAAAATAACTGATGCAGTTTTAGGATACATATGCGATACATTCAAAGCTTGTTAAAACATTTTAAAAATAAATCTGATTTGTGTGTAATTAATTATTGAAATGGTATAAGTTTTGGAAAGGATTTAAAATGCAGAACATGAAAATGAATTATTTTTTACAAACTCTACATAGCAACAACATGAAGAAATAACATACCCTTATCAAAGTAATTACAGACAATTTTGGGAAAGGGGAGAATTCAAGAATTTTAAAAAAATGTAATAAAATCAGAATATGGTTCTATAGCAGTTATTTTTCACTGAATTGCTTCTAAAGAATAAACCAACTCATTTTCAAAGTTATTCAGTAATTTATACAATCACTATTTATCAGACAAAATTATCTAAATTCATCAGTAAAATTAAACATAATTATTTGAATTTTAATTACAGGACAGTTATTAGTAATGTAATAGGTAAGATATAAGTCATTACAAAAATATTGCTTAAAAGCTTTGCTTTCATGAGTTACAAATAAGATAAATTTCATTTACATCAAACCTTTAATTTGAAATAAAAGGCAGGGCAATCATTTTACATGTAGGCAACTATTCTAATGAGTAATTATCCACTGGTTAGCGACAAAAAATATCTAAAGTAAAGTAGCCATTTCTAGACTATTTCACTTAAGCAATTCTACACGAGGCAAGAAAATAAAAACGTAAATCATTGTATATTAACATTTTTCAATTCCTCTTAGGCATGGTATAATACTTGTCGCATAACAATTAATGTAAATTTCAAAATCCAGAGCTTTTGAGCGAACTGATTAAAAGAGGACGCTTACAAACCGTATTTCATGTGAATCTCTTAAGCCAGAAGAAATGGACTAAACCCAGATAAGACACTCATAAAATAACTTGAATCTCAATTAATTAGTATGTCCAGACTAACAATTGCGAAATAATCATAGAAGACATCTGATAATTTAAAGCCTCCCAGTCATAGAATATTCTATGCGTCCTTGAAAGAATTTTGGAAAGTTCTTCTAAATTTGATTTTTAATCATTCAAGTTTACCGTTTGAGCTAAGCAATATTCTCAAATTCCATGTAACGAACGAAATTTTTCCATTTCAGAGAAATCGTTATTCGATACTATTACAAAATGCCGGCACTCTTTTGAAACGATGTGCTTTGCACAATTAGGTGCAATTCGCTTCTGTTGGAACAAATTGCGTCGGAAAGAAATTACTACTTTCAATGAAAGTGTTTTCTAATCTTCCGCCATCAGTCCATTGGAGAAAAAGCAAAATGTCCGTATCGTAGGAAAAAAAGTGAAAGGAACAAGTTGGCAGTACGGGGGTGAATGACCTCTAGCCAACACAGAACTACATAGATCCGAGTGAAAACTGAAAGATGCAGTTTTACTTTGAAAACTCCTTTATTTGTCGTCAATAACGAATTAAAAATTTTACATAATTTGACTAACGCGAAACAAAATTCAAAATTGAATTGAAAACTTGAATTTGACTTTTAAAATCTACTGAAGCATAACTATCGTAGGTAAAAATCCATTTGCATGGTAACTGGGTAGATTCACTTACTATTACCACAGTTTGTTAAAAAAACTTACCAATATTATATTCAAACAAATCTAACATTGGATTAAATATTACAAAGCTTATATTAAATTATTTTCTTACTTTTAATTATAAACCTTCACCAAATCAAAAACTGAAAAGCTATTTAAGACAAACATATTAATTACTGGACATAGTTATTAATAATATAATAGGTAAGATATAAGTAATTACAAAATATCCAATTCATATAAATCCAATTTTCATAATTAAATTCTTATTTACATTTTTTGCAAATCAATTCAGAATAATTCAAATACATTATTTCATCAATGCGCCTTTTTTAACCGCTAACTGTTTTGCTCGTTTGCCATACGTGCATCGATCTATCGAGTTTTGATTGATGTATTCAAAATATAAACCCTTCATAACGATTATAAATCAGTATTAAAATTACTTCGAATTCATAGATAAGTCAAGTATTCAATGGATTTATATTCAAATTAAAATAAGAAAATATTCCCAAAATAGAAGGTGTCATCCTATTCGATAGTAAAGAAAATAAAAAAAAAATTAAGTGGTTAATTAACATAACATTCATTTATTCATTGTCTGTGTTTTCAGGTTTTTTAGTCATCTAATTCACAAAAGCTTTTCAGAAAAATATTTACAATAAAAAATATAACAATTAATAAAATTTGAAATAGAAGCAAAAAACGAGTCAATTTCTTACTATTGCATTGCCAGTGAATATTTAAATTAATATATTTTATAACACCAGCTTTAATACAAGATTTATTTATTATTGTGTAAATTAATTCCAATCCATTTCGGAATTTCAACTTTGAATGTTAAAAAATTTTACCCAACATCTTTAACTATTGATAAATATAAATTTGTAACTTAGTTATTGGTATGAAATACAGTAAGAGTAATGGTAAAGGATTTTGAAAAAGAAAAATTGTTTTTCAAAAATAGATAATTTCTTGAAAGAATCGGTAAAAAAGTTGTACTTCTCTTTTTAATACTGGACCAATCTGACGTATAGACAACTTTAAACGAGACAAAGGGGTCAGTATTTAAAAGATGAAAGTTTTTTTTTTTTTTCCCGTTTCGTCTTGTTTTGTATCAACCAGTTAAAGGAACCAAAAAAAGTGAAAGCGGAGGAACAAAACCACATTCGTTGAATCAGCCGGGGGAGGTCAGTGAACTTAACGTCTGCGAAAATTTCCTTCAGAAATAAAAATCGCCTTCCACCCATTATTGTGTATATGTTCGCCCCTCATTAACGGATCTTTTGATGCATTCTTGGATTACACCTGGATAGCCTTTATATTTTCTTTATTTTGAAAGAACATAGATAATGCAGATAAGGATATTTTGCATTTCAATACATCAAATTTCTTCATCTATCTAAAAATTTATACAAATATTATTTTATAATTTATATTATTTATTATTGGTTGCTAAAGCTAAAAATGACTAATTTGGCTTACTTCTTTACTGAAAATATTTGTAAATCCTCGATAATTAATTAATTTTAATGTGATAATGCTCATAGACCGGGGATACTTACTCTTATCTGTGACATGCATGATCATAAATTATTCAATACATTGGTGAGTGGAATTTTGGATCTGGGATTGGAACAAATCTAGGATAAGTTCTTTTCTAAATAATACACTAAGGAAAGTTTTTGAAAATTTTATTTATTTAACTTTCTTAAAGTTTTTTTCCTAACAAATATATTATATCGGCATAAAAACATTTTATGCAACAAAAATTTCAGAAATATATTTTTCATTGATATCAAAACTAATGCTAAAGAACTTTTCACTAATTTGAATACATTTTTAAAAATATTTTACAGTATATTTTATATAAATTTTCATTGTTATTAAAAAACAATTGCACGTATTTTGTTGATATTAACTTCATTTTTTTATAGGAAATTTATCGTGATGAGAATAATTAAAAAGCAAATTTAAAAAATAAAATTACGATAGGCGAATCAGATCTCAAACTTCAAGCTATATTATTTTAGAAATAAGGTTCAAATTGACTTGCAGTTTTTTGCAGTAAGAAACCTAAAAGGAGCATAAACATTTCAGTCTTCCTGAAATAATAAATTTAAATTGTATACATTAAAAAATAACCTTTGGAGCACTAGACCAAAATAAGATATGATTAAAGCCAAAATATTTATAAAAAGCTGAACATTTTCAGTTAAAACTTTACCAAATAGCATAATTAATAAAATATTAAAAAGACTACAATTATGCTTGTTTTTCTGTCTCAAAAAGAATGAAAGGAGTTTAACAAATGTTTATTTAACTAACAATATGTGAACTAGAGTTTTTTTTATGATGTCAAGTTAAACTGCATTCCAACGGATTCGACATATTAAATGAAAGCGCCGCACAGTTTGTGGTTGCTTAAAAAGTACAAGTAAGAACTTAAAATGTTGATTTACTCAAGAAATGATCTTGCAAAATAAATCTTATTAATGGCACATTAATAGGCATTCCTACGACTTTATGACCTAACATCAACATAATTAAAGCATTAATTTCTCATTACAGAATTTTCAGGGATTATGTACTATGATTTTAAAATTCTGCTTTAATCCGGCAAAAAAATTATCTTTTAATTTTCTTCGGTAAAAGCTCAAATAGTAAAAAAAAAAAAAGGTGAGACGTAAATTATTTTGTCAATTTACATCTTTCATTCTACGGATATTTCGACACGAATCAAGGAATTTGTAGCTACGAATGAAGTCACTAACAACATCCATCATGGATATTGAAAAATAACGGGCTGCCTTCAAGGACATTGCGTAATCCATTGAAATTACTTGAAAAAAAATTGCCTTAGGTATGAGTTTGCGGTTTCTACGGCTCCATCAATGCATTAATAGACTAGGGCTTGCGATGCTAAATCATGTGTTATGTCTGCTGAGTAGCCAGTGTTAAAAGCTTCATTTGAATTCAGAACAATCATTTTCTTTGAAACACATAGCTAAAAGCTAAAAAGCTTTATGCAATGGTAGAATAGAGATATCAAAGTTCATAAATATTTTTTTTTCAATTGGACTAGGCAGCATCGGATGAGTCCATTCTTTGTCTAAATATACCTGCAATTTAATTTAATATGTATTAAATTCTCTAATATATACCGAACACATTATATGGAAACGAGATAAATATACAATTGGTGTCTGTCATTCTGATTAGCTGAATTTGTTTTTTACAACCACTAGAAATCAAAATAAGATTTTCGTAATTAAATAACTTTAGGTATACTCTGAATAATCTATACGAGTTCTTACGAATCACAAATCATATATATCAGACGATGGCAATGAGCTCCCCGTGATTTTTTTCACATTTTTCCAAACCATCGAGGGCGGTCACCATGAATCTTTCTCTCATATTATCAAGTAAATATATATCCTTTCTCTTCATATAACTGAAGATCTTGGATAAGACAACGAATAACTCGCAAGGCATGAGCGAATGCTAGTTATGAAATTAAAATCTTTGGTGTGAACCGATCATTTTTATTGAATCCAAACATGTCTGTCGGAGGCTTTTTTTTATCGACTGGCAAATCAAAATTTGACACGAAGCTACAGTCACAAAAGCACATGGCAAACTTCAATGATTTCGTTCATTGCGGTTATGAGTTATTGCCTTCACATGCATGCAAAAGTAAAATCCGACAGATATCAATACGGTTTTATTTGATTCGAAGCCTGACAAGAACGTATCTTTTAGATGCCAAATCTGTGCACTAAAATTTATCTAATTCTTTATATTTTGATGTTGCCAAATTTACTTATGCTCGAAAAAACAGATTGATCCTCACAATAAATTTCGTTACTTATCAAATGGCTTCATAATTTCCAAATACCAAATTTCAGTTGTCTAATCTCATTTAGCCATTCTGAGTTATTGTATTTACAGACTGACCAACAGACATTATTAAAAATAGTTTTTTTTATTCAATTAAGTCTGAAACAGATTAGTTCGAAATTTTTATTGATTACAATGTTCCCTATATATTTCATAGAGGGAGTATTATAATCGCCAAAATCAATTATAGCGGAAGTCTTGCAATCGACTTTTTGATTAAATGTAATCAATTCATAGAAACGTGTTACCCTTTCATCACACCATAAAAATTGTGCGACTTTGTGTAAGGTTATAAATGCCACAAATGCTCGGATTTCATTTCCAGATTCTCGCAAATGAATGTTAAGTGCTTCTTAATATAGTAGAAAAAAATGAAGTATGCATTTTGGATGCCATTTAATAAACGAATTGAAATCAAAATTTGACCTAAACTTGTGATTATATTTTAAAAGTTTACAGACAATTTCCTTCCCAATGCTGCTGCTATTTCAGTTACCGCTTTCAATCGCATTTAAATATATATTATATGATACAGATGCAAAACTTTGTATTCATTTCATTAGTCTTTCAGCTTTTAGTAACCGAATTTATTATCCCTAAAACATGAGAATATTTATGAATGAATTTTGTTCAAAATTTTATTTTAATTAACAAATTTGGTGTAAAAATTTCATACTAAATTTTACTTTTCTAAATTAAAGCGTTTTTGAATTACGTGTTTAGAGACATAATTTCATAAATGTGTCTCTTGAACCTGAAAAAGTCTGAAATGTTCGAGAAAATCTCGATTCCGATTTTTTTTTTTTTTTTTTACCATTAAAATACTTTTTTCTTTGTGTACTTCGTGTACGAGAAAATAAAAGCAAAATTTATAACAAGCTGTAGTTCTATTCTTATTTTTTACAAAATAAATTTATACAGAGAAATGAATGAAGAATGTTTTTAAATTAGATAAAAAAATTTTCATTCAAAATACTGGTTTAAGTCCAAGACACAATTTTGGCATAATCAACATTAATTGCGTTATCCTCAATAAGTAAACAGCAGTTTTATGTCTTTAATTATTTACAATTTAATTAGAAAATTCATACGAAGCAAAATTACACTGTATTATTGATTTTTGCTATTATGAAAATCTGACAGTCAAAGAATTGAAGAAAAAAAATCCTCTACAGAAAATATTTAAAAATATTAATCACTCATTTTGCCTTTTTTTATGTGATAAAATTATATTTATGATATTTCATTAAGTTGGAAATATTATAGGATTTTAAAGTTTAACAACGTTAAGCTTGATTAATAATATTGTCAAACGAATAATTATTCAATCAGGAAGAAGATTTATCTGAATCTAAATTCGGGTTTTCGTATATTACGTAATGCGTTAACTGATCTGCTAAATGCAAATAGTTTACAATAAACAAAAATGATGTTCATTAGAATTAATGCAGTTTTATTTCGTAAGCTTTAATAGAGAAAGGTAAATATTATATATCATAATCAAATGAAAAATAAACTAAAACGACCATGGCAGCACATATTAGGTTCGAAAAATTTACTTTGAGAAAAAAAAATTCTTGAAATCTGTTACTCGACGAAAAGAAAGTGTTTATACAGCAAGCATTTTTGTAACAAAGTAAGGATGAAGCATCAAGATTTGTTGCTATCACCATATGCGTATTCAGAAGGATTAGAAATATTAAAATCTTATTCAGAATTAGTAACCATTTAGTTATAAAATAGAGTATTTAGATATAAATTTCTTATTATTTCCCTCAAAGCTAAATCACAAAAATCCAGAAAGAGAACTTAAATTCTCATTTATAATTGGTAAAAGAAAAGATAGCTTAATTCAAGAAGCATTCTCTATATAAAACATACAAACAGAAATATTAATTTTGAATTATATCAAATGAAAAGAAAGATTTATCATTGAAAGTATTTCAATTAAAGGAATCTTTATCTAAAAAAGGTTTTAGTCAAAAACTTGAGACAATGCAGAAATTTATGTAGTCACTATTTAGATCAATATATGAAAAAATATTTATATACCTAATATATTGCTTTAAACATTTTGAGATTTAGTACTTGAGCCGTCAAATTCGTTTCATATTTTATAACATTAAATATATCGACAAAATATTTCGTTTTATAATATAATTTCAAAACTAATTTTTCTATAAAAAAAAGAAAAAAATTAAAAATGGAAGAGAAAAAAACCTAATGAAGAATTAAGTATATAAAGGTATCTTTCGCATTTCAGAAAGCTTGAAAAACACACAAAAAAGGTTTTTTTCATATTGGAAATAGCGATATAATTTGCTTGCCAAAGTTTAAAAGGAAATGTAACCAATGAATTGAAACAAACATTTCACAATCAAATGACTGATTTTGAAAGCCACAATAGCCATCAGCATTAAAACGCTGTGAGCGAGAGATTCCATTAATTTTTTAAAAATCAGTGAGTAAAATATCAGTTATTTTTATGGGGAATAAACTATACAAGTATTTTTATCCGATATATTATATACCTTCATTGTATGATTTCAGCCGATAATTCGTTTTCCATTAAAATAACCAGGAGGTTCCCTCTAAAACGTAAAAAAACGGCATAGACAAAAATTTGATGAAAAAATACGACGTGTGGTTTCTGCAAACAACAGTTCAATTGCTTAAAAGAACATTTTCTTTCATTGCTGATTCATTAAGAAAAATCACTCCCGTTTGATATTGGGGATGCAAATAATTCTTTTTCTCCAACTGCCTTCCTCTGCTTTTATTGTCTTGACATAAATTTTATTAATTAATTAATAAGATTTTCATACTGCCGGATGACAATGAAACGCTAATTTAAGAAGTCATGAGCTAAAGGGAAGCTCTTGAATTAACCTTCAAGAGATAAATGGCCCAAATTATTTCACTTGATTTAAAAATATCCAACATGTCATAGATAAGTTATACTAGGCAATTATCTTAAGTATTAAGAAAAATGATGAATTGATTTTCAAGGCTACTTTATAAATCCAAATGGAAATATTAGAAACATTTTAAAAAACAGTTGATTTTTTGATTGAGAATTTAAAATATTGCTAGCAACTGTTTTATTTTAAAAGACATTCGACAACAGTTCCTATTGAAAAATGGCATAATTCATACGATGCACTAAATAATATGTTTTAATTATGTTATTTGCTGCAAGTTTAATTTATAAGATGCAAGAGCTAAAAAAAATCGGTTCTTTTAAAAGATGAAATTTTATGCCACATATTTCGTAAAGGAAAACACGTGAAATGTTTTGTGGTTTTATGCTTGCATCTTAATAGGCAATCCAAATATTATTCTTTTTTTTAATGCCAAGATTTGAAGGTGAAATAGGCTAATAGATCTTTCATCGGGAATAAGTATCGATTTTTAACGAGCTTTCATCTTAGGTTGCAAAATTTTTATGAGAATTATTTATATACCTCCCGAACAAAATAATTTTGACGGCATAAAATGCTCGTTCATTGATACACATAATTTCCCTGTAAATGAAAGTTGTAGTTCGTTTTTCAAAATGATGATTTCTAATTTCTACAAAAAAAAAAAAAAAAAAAAAACTACCGTGTATTATTTAAAAAATGCTTAAATATGAAAGTTTCTTTCAGGAATACCGAATAACTAATGAACAAGATGCAATTGAAATCTTTCGTTCGTTTTCTTTTAAAATTGAAAATTTGAAAGTATTTTTAATAAAAATTTGAATATTTCCTTATGTCGATCGAAAAAAAGATAGCTATACATTATCAATAAAATGCTGAAAAGCTAATTAGATATTAAAAAGCTGAATAAAAAGAAGAATATCAAGAACGGCTAAATATTAATAAATGAAAAAAAAATAAATACATAAGTATTTTTACTTATTTAGTTTTAATTTAATTAGAAACATTTATAATGGATTATTTCATTAGTTAGAATAAGAAAGATAACAATCAACACGTGCACGTTAAAAAAAAATAAAAAGCCCCAATAACATGGATTAATATATTTGGCAACTCTATAGTATTTAAGAAACGATTCTTATCTTTCATATAAAGCAGTATTCACTGTTAAAAGAAGCAATAAAATAGAGATTTCATTAATGATATTTAAGAAGCTTTCAAGGATGCAGCAAACACTATTGATTATCAAACTGATGTCAATACACATATCGTTGTCACTTCATAACATATAAATTATATTATTAAAACTGTCTACCATCTAACAAAAGGGTTACACATAAATTATTGTTGTTCACAGAATTCTCGCTATTTAAATTTGAGGAGTAATGGAAGGGTGAAATGTAATCATTCATGTACAATGGATGTCGATTCTTCGGATGCAGACGATTATAACATTCAATTGAAAATTCGATTACCAGTTGCTGCTGCCGAAATACATTTGTGGGGGTGGGCAGGCTGACTTTCAGGTGTCATTCAGCGATGCTGCCCTTTTTTTCCGAATTAAAAATGGGGTCGTGCGACGGACGGAAAAAATAGAATTTAGGGAAGAAACGCTAAACGCGCAAAAAATATCGACTCACCTCCCCTTCCAACCGGCGAACCTATTCCAGAAACCTCTCTAGCACTCGCCCGTTATCCCGTCCATGTCTCGGGTCCAGGCAGATATCAGAAAGAGGAATCGAGTCTGACACGACACATCGTATTCCCAGACAGGTATGCTGAGCAGATGGGGAAAAAACAGAAACACGAAAAGTTCACTGAAGACAATAAAATATAGTACGCGAAAATTCGAGCACCTCTCCTGTCTCTGCCAAAGCGACAGAAACTAGCAAGGGGAAGAGAGACGACCGACAGATGCCAAGAGCAGTCAGGGTTGCCACAGTTCTGCCAAATGGCGAGTTTAGAACTCAGCCAAAGGGGAGAATCTTTTGCATTGGAACACTGCTGATGAATCAAAGCACGTTTGTTCGAAAGGACGTTGCTGTTGAGTGTGGGTGACGAATGGAGGGAAAAAGATTTCATCGTGTCTTACGTAAAAGAAACAAAATTTTTAATCCAATAAATATTTTGTGAATCAATAAATCTGCTTCTTTGAAACAAATACCACAAATCTGCTTTTAAAATATTCTGCGTCTTTTATCGGAAACAAAACCAAAAGAAATTTACGAAGTTAATATTCTAATTATTATTAGAATTTTAATTAGATATTAATTAGAAGATGTTTTGGTATGAGACTGTAATTAACAGATGACTCAAAAAATATTATGAGTAAAAGAATAATCATAGTCTTCAGTATTCATGATTCATTATTCGAAATTTATTATTTCTTTGTTGCATGTTAATCAAAACGATTTCTGTATGAAAGATATAAAAAATTAATTCATAGATTGCTTAAGGCACAATTATTTGAAAACGAGCATTAAGCATAGAATATAAAAATTTACATGAAAAGTTATTTCAAAATAATTAAGAAGAATTCTGTATACTAATGATAAAGACGATTATTTGTATATGCATGTGAGTGTGAATATGTTGGTGCTCTACAGGTCAGATCGTTTTATATTTTTGAAAATTATTGCGAAAAACAACCAAAATTTCTCTTAATTTTTAATTCAAAAAATAATTTATAATCTCTCAGACATGCACATTAGCATACTTTAAAGTATATGTTTGCGAAAATTGGTAACTTTGTATCAAGTCTGATCTGTTGGCTACACACGCTCTTAAATCAATCTTATTATTATTGGAGATAGGTTTCAGGATATTCTCTAGGATAGGGATTTAAAATTTTTTAGTTAAATTTAAATGTTTTCCTTCAATAGTGTAAGTATATATTAGAATAAAAATTATTTTTTACATTAGTTTAAAAATAAAATAAACGTTTCTATGATTCTAATTTCAATAAAAAAATGCTCGGTTATTATTTCATATTTAAAACAAATTTTAAAGCATCTTTTACAAAACTTTTCATTGTTCTAGTTACTTGATTTACACTCACTCGCATTGCGAAGTATCAAATATAATTTATATGAATCAAGCAAATGAATCAAGCCTAAAAAATTATCATGGTACGATTTTCTCATTACAGAACTAATTTGCATTGTCATAATATCTATAATCGATTCCGCAAAGTTAAATAATTTATAATTTATTAATTTACTTAAATATTAAAAAATTATATATGATAATAATTTATAATTTATTTGGAGTAAATATATGATTTCAGAAAGTAAATATACAGTGGCTCAAAAAATTGAGAGCACACCTTACTTTTATTTGATAAATCCGACTGTCAATATAAATAGCACATTACCGATAAATGCAAACATGTTTTTATTTTTACATGTGAAAAATGGTTTAATTTAAAGTAAAAATGAAGAAAAATCAATGAAAAACTTCTAAACTGAAAATTTGCAGAATTATTTTAAATGAACATACTCAGATTTTTGCCTCAAAAAATTGAGAGTACACCTATGAAATTTTTTCAGTATCTCGAATAAAACTAAAGTGTCACTGCACTACTAAGTGGCTATTTGACTATTATAATGACCTCTAAATGTCATTGTACCGATTTGACTAATTTTTGATGGTATCTGAAGATGGTTTACCCCCGTTTTTCTTGCAACACTTGTTTAAAATGGATTTTGTTTCTAATTTTGTATTTTTGAAACAATTTTTCGAATATGGCCCACACTATAAGTTAATATTCAATGGCAATGATGTCCAGGTACTATGCTGATATTTATAACTGCTGTTTTTAATAAAAAAGACACCATATTTTGATGTTACGTGCGCTCTGTTTGGGAAGAATTATATTTCCTACCCCGGATGAAGGCATGCAACCCCAGATCATGACGAAGTCACCTCCATGTAGAACGCAAATTATTTTGATTCGAAATAGTATTAGACTTTCTCCATACAGTACGATTACTGTCGCTGCCAAATATAGTGAGTTTTCTTTCATTACTAAATATAATTTTCTTTCAAAAGTTATGATCTTCAATTAAGAGTTTTTTGCAAACTTCAAATGCTTTTTCCGAATTTGCAAACTGATGAACGGTTTCTCTCTAATAATGCGACTTTTATACCTAGCTTGTGTAATGGCATTTCGCACAATTTCAGCACTTACATTTTTGTCTATGATTTAAGAAATTTCTGCTGTAAGTTGAATGAACCATATGGTTGCAGCAATCTTAAGAAAAGTGTCAAAAATTTGGCTTTAGATGAAAATTCGATTTTTCAACAGTACAACTACCCCAAACAGAGTGCACGTAACGTCAAAATATGGTGTCTTTTTCATTAAAAACAACAGTTATACATATCAACATAGTACTTGGACATCATTGCCATTGAATATTAACCTATAGTGTGGGCCATATTCGAAAAATTGGTTCAAAAGCACAAAATTAGAAACAAAATCCATTTTAAACAAGTGTTGCAAGAAAAATTGGGGTAAAGTATCTTCAGATACTATCAAAAATTGGTCGAATCGGTACAATGACATTTAGAGGTCATTATAAAAGTCAAAATACATGCCACTTATTAGTGCAGTGACACTTTATTTTTATTCGAGATACTGAAAATATTTCATACGTAATTCTCATTTTTTAGGCGAAAATCTGAGTATGTTCATTTAAAATGATTCTGCAAATTTGCAGTTTAGAAGTTTTTCATTAATTTTTCTTTATTTTTACTTTAAATTAAACCATTTTTCACATGTAAAAATAAAAACATGTTTGCATTTATCGGTAATGTGCTATTTATATTCGAAGTCAGATTTATCAAGTAAAAGTAAGGTGTACTCTCAATTTTTTTATGCCACTGTATATGATAAACCGAACTAAGCTGATATATTTAATCAGTTTTAAAAACCATAGCAGTAGATCTGCCCATAAATTAGAAATAATTCTGAGTGACGTCGATTTTTAATTTATCATATATGAATGGTTCATGTTTTAATTTTTAATATATATTATAATAAATAAAAATACAAATTATATAAAAAAAAGTTTTACTTACTTTATTACAGCTGAGATCAACAGAAATTTCCTCAATATAAATAATACTTTAATATTCGGTTTTCACTAAATCTATTAGCTCTAGCGTTGCATTTCGAATGCTTTTCGCGAATGTTATTGTAAAAAATTGCCTCGGAATTTTTTTTTATCTCTGCTGCTTTTCAGATGTAAAGATGCTTCACTATCTTCAAATGAATGGTTAATTTCTAAGATACATTTCACTACATTGATGAAAAAAAAACCCTTTCTTGAATAAAAGCATATCAAAACTAGTAAATAGTCTTTTGATAATTATATGTGAAAATCTACCAAAAATTCCAATCAGCTGATTTAACTGCAGCTATCGTCTGTCACTCAACTTATACGACATATGAATAATGTTCATTGAAAAAGCTTACTTTTGCAGACGATTTTTTATCGTACATAAAACAAATTAAAAAATAATTTTTAACAAATCGATACATGTCGCACAAGTCTGAATTGAATGATAATATTTTTGTTTCTTATATTTAAAAAAAAATGCTGAAAAGTGAAGACAATACATCGTCTTCACTTTTCATCATTGAAAACAATGTCAATTCTTTTTTTTGTAGCTCAATATTTACAAATAAAAATTTGTAGTATATATAACCAAAAAAATATCTACAGAAAGGGTCAATTCTATTATATCAAAGGAGATATTTAAATTTATGTTGGTGTAATGTCTTGAGCAAGAAAGTAAAAATATTTCTATATTTTAATACGATATCATCAGTTTTTTTTTTTAATTTTTATTTAAAATCAGACTATTTATAACAGCAAAAATTTTTCAAGAAAAATTCAATTGCCTCAAATGATTTTTAAAAATGTTAAAAGATCTTTTTTTAATAAATTAAAAATAATTTTCAAAGAATGATTCAAAGTGCAATTAATTAAATACTATGAGTGGCAGTTTCAATATGCACAATATAAAATGCGAAGACAGTCATATTTTCTGCTAGGAACTTCTATCTTCATTCAATATTAAATGCAAGCAGTCAAGTTTGAACAAATTCTTTTTAAGTAACAAGCATTCTGAAAACCCGTTTCAAGAAAAAAATTTAAGTATCAAAAAGGTAAAATAAATTTTATTTAAATCTCTTCTTCACCTTATTTTAATATTTTAAATTAATTAAAATTTAACTGTTCAGTTCATTTTCCTTTAAAAACCATTACTAATGTTTCAAAGAATTTTTGAAGATATTCGAAGTAAATTTATTCAATAGTTTCGAATTTTTTTGTCAAAAGGAAAATTTACGTTTCTCCTCTGTTGATATATATAACATTAGATAGATATATCGATTCAATAATTAAAGAAAAAAATAAATTTCAAAATTTTTAATTTAAAGCTTTCTTTATCTTAATCTAGCAAAACTTTTTGTGTTCATTTTTATTTTGCTCTTAAGGCATGATAAATTCGAAAGTCTACATATTATTATGTGAAATTTAAGCAAGCTTTGGCAATAAAATTCTTCAACGTTTTTTTAAATCCAAATATAACCAGATTTTTTTATTCGAATTTTTTTGAAGTAAGTCTCTTATTTGTTTTCTTTTCATCATACTAGTGGTAATCTGTTATACTTGGAATTCCTAGAAAACATGTTTATAGTGTGTAGCTACTCCAAGAGGTATTTTTATGTTTACATGCATTTTCAAGTCGGGCATTTTTTTTTTTTTTTCTTCTTCAAAAAATATTATCTGTTGTTTTGAACCATGTCTTTTGTATTATTTAATCTATACACATAAGCGTTTAGCGTTAAAGTGGATAATCTTTCTATTGTTACATTTATTTTGCTTTCTATACGGGATAAGTTTTTTTCCTTATTGAAATTTGATTTTTTTTTATTTCACAGTCAAGTTATTCCAGATAATGTTTTGTACCAGCATATGAATTTCTTGTATTTGTATACATTTATGTATTTTTTATTCTTCTCCCTCTCCCTCAAAATGCTGTTTTTAATACTTTATGTGTATGAACCCCAACAAAAGAGCTATAAAAATTCTCATTCATATATTAAGCAATAGTCCTCCAAAAGAAAAGATGTGGAATATAATTAATAAATTACCGCTGAAAATTTCAGGGATCATATACTTTTAGAGCAATTCCAAACTTCTAACTTTTACTTCGCATAGTTTTAAAAACTTCTCTCATTATATACTGCTAATTTTTTTAAAAGTCTTATTTTTATTTTCAGTAATATCCCTTCCCAACTGATCAGGAGTGACTTTACTCTAGTGAGATAGTGACGCGGATTTGTTGCATCAGCCACCTCGTTTGGGTTCTTTTTGTTTTAAATGTATTAGGTAAGAAAAAGTAAACTATAAATACTTTTAATATGCACAAAAAAATGAAATCGGAATCGATAACATTCAGGTTTGAATGAGCTTGGAAATTTTGATTAAAAATTAGAGAAAAGTTTTTCGGTAATGAAACTATTATCTTTTTAAAAAATATATCTTGAATTTAAATCAATTGAAAAATATTGCTTTTGCTTTTCGTTGTTCCTAAGCTAAATGAGACAAAAAAAAAAAAAAAAAAAAAAAAAACTAGAATTTTTTTAACCCTTCATTTTATCTTTCTTTTTAAGAGAGATGGGAATAGATGCTTTTTAATAACTCAGTTAATTCTTCAAGGTATTAAGGAATAATGAGCTAAGTTTTGTTTGAATCTGTCAAGAAATATGGAGTTGTACAAAGTTTTTTTTTAAAAAACTGACATTCGGATATATATAGAGATTATGTCACAACCTGATTTCTACTTTTGTTGAAAATGAACTAATGTCTTTGTGAGCGTTGGAGCTCTACAAGTTACACCGTTTGCCCATGTACCGCATTTGGTACATATATATCTTAATGGGCGAAAATGAGCTTAATAAAACGAACTTTTAAAAAAATAATTAAAATTTTAATTGATTAGAAACTAGAGAAATTTTGGCACTTTTCTGGGATAACTTTTAAAAATATTGTAATACATGTAAGATTTTTTTCTATAAACATGATCTTAAGAACATTTAAGATTTATTTCTATAAATATGATCTTACGGACATGTAAGATTTATTTTTATAAAATTAAATATTAAACCATTACAAATTTTTAAAAAATATATATATTGTCCTTTTAACGATAGTGATTCAAGCAAAATTTTCCTTAAGTTTGATATTTAAAATATTGTTTGACAATTTTCCAATAAATTTAAAAGATTACGTTTTTGCTCTGAAATTCAAACAGTTTTCAGTATTTCACAAAAAACTGAATGCCTTTTTTTTTCGTTGATGAAAGTAAAAAAGAAAGATTTTGTTTAATATAAATATAAATTACAAGACAAATAAAGAAGTAAAGTTATAATGCTGCAAAATTTGGAAGGTAGATAAACCGGATGTTTACTTCTTTAATTGTGCTTTGACATTATGGGTCTGGTCTATATTAGAAAGTTTCTTGCATATCGAACAGATTGTTTATTGAAAAAGAGCTTAAGTAAGGCAATTAAAAAACACGAATTTAACACCAAATAATTTTACCAAATCACATGGACATGAATTTGCATCCAAGCTATTTATCTAAAATCAAATATAATCTACATTCTTATAGGGCCATCTGATCACCTACAGAAAATTGGGCTATAAGAAGGAGAAATAAAAATGTACATTTGTACAATATTTCGAAAATTAGAAATAAATATTCCAAGCTCTGACATTTTTAATTGCATCAAGAAACCACGAGGCTTGATTCTGACTCAATAATACACAAGCAAAAGGAACAATATAAATTAGAGGATTTTAAAATAATAAATCTGTAATATATAACAGTTCGATGGAATTTTTATAATCTAACAATTTGATATCAAGTTATGATCAAGTGATTTTATTTTCAATATTCCCGTGAAACCAGCTAATCGTCAAAGATGGCTATTGAAATTATATCATATGACAGGTGATTTACTTTCATTATGTGATTATCATCATATTAATAGACAAACTAAATAGTATGATTATGCATTATTGTATTTATTTTCTTAGACGACAAATCTTGAAAGACATTTCTAATATTCCATTGATAAGTAATAAGCTAATTTTTATTAATTTCATTCTTATACAGCATTTATCACGAATTTTTTCCAAAATCTGTCATTATACATCTATCAAATCAGCAAAAAATATCTATGTTCATAGATGTTTTTTCTGAAGAGGAAACTATGCATTCAATGTCTTAAAAATCATGAATGTTGATAATACATGTCAAAATGTCAAGGCATTGCGTAATTCTGTAAACAACTGAAAATAATCAATTATAGGCATTTATTGCATAAATAAAAATCTTAGAAGAGTCTTAAAAGTGATTTTCAAACAGGACATTTAAAAAAATGAAAAGTAGATATTGCTAATTTTAAATAATTTCATTTCATAAAACAAACATAAATAAAAATAGGAAAAATGTAGAATTTTGAGCACGAGAGAACAGTTTTATAATTTTTTTTTCTCAATGCAAGCGCTACTATTCAAGTAGTTACTGAAAAAAACACGTATATTCATACACAATATTTCTTCGTTCTTACAAGTCATAATTTTCATGAGTGTTTAAAATAACTATTAAAAGTCCTAAAACTGTTTAATTCATAAATATTTAGCAAATAAATTTCATTACCCTCTGTTTATTAACTGATGAAGTCTTCCCTTTTTTTAAACTTCGATTTATATTGTTAAATACCAGTAATGAAAATTTAATGAAAACTAAATAATTATCACATTTTAAAAAATGATTCTGTCTATGAACACCTTAAAGATTGTTTTCTCGCAAGCAACGAGTTCAGAATTAAAAAAGAAAAATTTTCTTTTAAGAGAAGTAATAAACATTTCAGAATTTTGTTCCTGCCCATTAATAACATTAAAACATCGTCTTATAATTGGTCCTTCCTTCCTGTAAACAAATATCACGTATTTATTTTTTATACTATATTGCATACAATTAAAAATATTCATTTAGTCATATAATAATTAAGGAAACTGTTATCATCCTTTTTGGTAGCTCTAATATATTAACTATTAGAGGATAAATATAATTCTCTCGGTAAATAAGAAAGTAATTGGTAACTCAAGACACAATTATACTTATATTTCATTCCTATCCCTTAAAGGCATCATTTTTTGTCTCTTAAAAGTCTAAATATATCTAAAATAAGTGAAATTTAAACTTACAATAACACGTAAATCACGTGGAATGGTGGGCACTCTTCACAATCGAATTTAGTGCTATTAAAATGAAATACTTTCATTTGAAAAAAGAAAGTCATTATGTTGATTCGAACACAAAGGCTGATTAAAAAAATTACAATTATGGTGTTAGTAACTATATGTCCATTTTATATTGTTATTTTCTAAATTCAAAATTTTAAAACATCTCAGTTAAAAATGTGTTAAACACTTTAATATCCATCACCAAAATGAAATACAACTCTACTTAACTTTTAAAGTTAACTGAAAAACATAGTAGAGTATCCTTATTGCTAGTTTCACTGATAGTAAAAAAAATTCTTAGAAATGTAAAACCAAAATTTTATTTCTTCTTATGAGAGTTTTATATTTTAAAAATCTAGTTTTAGTAAATGAATGTAGGCATTTTCGTTTTATTTAGCAATCAATATGAAAAAATCTTTTGTTAATGAAAATGAAATACTCTAGAAAATTGCAAATGAATTTTAAATTCCCTCCAGTATTCATTTCCGTTTGTTTACTTTAAAGTTGCATGTAATAATAATCAAATGTTAGGCAAGTTTGATAAGGCTGTGAAAAAGAAATTCGTACATCAAAAGTGAAGCTAATTAGAAAATTTATTTCAGCGTCAATAATTTTCATGTAGCCTAATAATTAATTTGCATTGTATATTAATATTCAAATTACTAGACTTCTGAAACTGAAATTTTATCGCTCGGAAATTTATCGTGCATTTCATATACAGAAACAAGATTCCTTTGATGAATTGAAGTTTGCTTCTCAAATAGTCTTAGACACTGAAAAATAATGATTTATTTTGTTGAAATATATAAAATGAATAGTTTTAAAGACTTAAAAATTGTTATTGCAATTTTCAAACGATATGGACAACTAATAACAGTTAATATAAAGTAAATTTAATTGCCAAGTATCATACATATGCTTTTTGACTTATTATTCATTTTCAGATTATTTAAATTTTTTATTGTGAATTAAATAACTAAAAAATTATAAGTGCTGATATATTCATATTTTAATGTTAATTTATATTTATTTGAAAATTCATCATGTAGCATTTTCAGATACATCAATAATCTTTAATTATAATTGAAATAAGCCTCATAAGATTAAAATAAAGTTAAATTTTCAAAGAAATGAGCAACAATTCCCAGAATAAAATTCTTGATTATGGGTAGATAACTTAAACAAAATTATTTTCAAACAGTACAATTATTTTAGATTTAAAAGTTTATAAATACTGGCTCAACAAAATGAAAAACCTGAATAATAGTGAACGAGTTTTTTTACTTAAATTCAATTAAATCTAGATGCGTCTGTGGAAACAGATTAAAGTGTCAGAAAATTGCCCATCAATCTGACAATCTATTATATTACTCATATTAATGATACTCAAACATACACAAAAGGCATATCAAGTTATAAAGAAGTTATATGATTTTTAACTATTTACGATTCTTCTTAACCCAATATTACGATTTTTAATTACTAGTGCATTCTATTTTGTCAAATAGTTAGAATTTCATACATATATATTTAAATTCAATCTCATTTTTTATTTAAAGGACTTATTCGTTTTTATTTTTATAACATAAATTAAACAAAGGTAAAAATCGAATTAATTTAGAACACAATTTTAAAGGCCATTATGAATTTCAATTTCAGAGCATAAAAAATTATTTGTGATGCATTATGATCCTAATTTAAGAGGGTTTTTTTTGTCCATTTTATAAATTATTTTCCCTTTAATAATTAATTGACCAAAAACAATATGTGTTTTTAAAGCAGCAATATATATTTTTAAAATTTTATTTTTGAAAACATTTTTAACCATTTTGCTTAAATTTTTAAAAATTTATTTTAAGGGAACAAATCATTTAAAAACAATAAAATAAACATCAGAAAATTTAAATTTACTGTAAAATGTCAGTTAACTTTTCATTGAAAAAATTAATTTTATTGTTTGTTTTAATATAAAAGCACTTTAGTTACTTGTAAATGATGCACTGATTGGGCTGTGAATCACAATTATTAAAAAAAAATCAATTGATATTGCATAGAGAAACTTTTATCAGAAATTTTGGCAAAATAGTGTCTTTTTATCATATTTTTATTTTTTATTTCTCTAACTTTTGTGATGTTTGTGAAATTATTTATTTATCTTAAGAAAATTTAATTGTTTGATGACTAATAGTAAAAACTTTCTTTAATCAATTTCGTTGAGTTTTGAATGTCTAAAATCTGAAATGATAAATTTATGATAATATTGTAACCAATTTCTGCAGATATTCAGTAATACAGTAGAGATTTGAATCCTATTGAAATTCTAGAAAAAAAAGGGCAATATAATAACTTCTGATTAAATTCTTTGAGAAAAATCCCGAAATGTTATTTAGAATTATCCCAAATAAATATTTTAAAAATAAGAATTCTAGTATAAAGAAGGATTAAACCAGTTGGCTGATTTTTTTGTTAAAATGTAAATTAATTAATATGCTAGCTCAGATTACTGGTCATTATAAAGTAGGAATTTTGTATTAACTGTAAATAAAAATACATCCAAATAAATATAATAATTTTAAAACTTTTTCATGATTAATAGTAATCAATTTGCTTCATTTTGCTGATTATTCCCGTAATTAATCATTTCCATCCTCCGCATCACTAAATTTTATTCTGCAATCGAGTATTTATTGTACTTTTTATTTTTCTTTACTGAAACCTACTAACTATATTAGGGGATCTTTTGTTACTTCATCGTCATTACCATAATTATTAATTCCCTTTCTTCTTTATAAATGTCCAGTTTACCGAAACTGAAAATTTCTTGACCATTAAAAATTTACCGAATCAAGCTTTAAAAGATTTTAAGTAATGATTTTTTTTAATGATGAAGTTTTTTGAGACATCAAAACGAAATACTTTTGTAATACTCCCTTTCTCAATTGTTTCTTAGTTTTTCGTAATGATGCAGGAAAATATTTTTTTAAAAAAGATTGAATTATTTTAATATTTATTCCCTTTATATAATTAATTCACTCATACTACTCAATATTTTTACATAATATAAATTCGTCTAAGGATAATTTAAGAAAATAAGCAACAGATTTATTGTATATGAATATTTTATCAACTGCATATGATGTTGATCTAATCTTCACTTTGAAATATTAAAATTACTAAAACAAGGAATTCTAAATTGATGCCACAAACATTTTACAGTTACTCAATTGCCAAACAAAACTCAATGAAAACATTTACATTCAATGAAATATCAGATCTAACATTGTGATGTTGATTCAAAATGAAACACTATTCCATTTAGAAAACTTAATCGAAGTATATGCAGTTTTCGGTACGGTATTGCTATGACGTAATTCTACATCCATGAATCTTTCAATGAATCTTTATTTCCCAAATTTTTACGCTTCCCGGAAAAGGCAAAGTTGGGACACGTGTATCGTGCGTCCTCAAATTATAGGTATGCACGTGACAAGTGCGTGTATTACTTGTTACAATTGCCATGATTCAACGAAATGAATAGTTTCAGATTTATAGAAAATTTAAAATAGAGGTTATTTAATGAATTTTCAAAAAATGTTAAGCATTCAAATAGAACATTCTATGCTGGTATCTAGAATAATTCATTTTTTTAAGTATTTGCAAATTTTAATTTGTAAAAAGAAGAAAATATGCATTGCTTTTGGTTATGAATGAGGTCTTTTACAAATTCAACACATTTAGAATTTTAAAAAGCTCTTAAAATTTCAGACTAAAAAAGGCTTGAAAATCTAAAAATCATTGAAATTTAATATCTTATGACAGGTTTAGTTTATAAATACGAAAATAAATTTTAAATGAAGTAAATATTACTTTTAGATACGTAATTATAAAATTGGATATGCTTGAGTAAACTTCTGGACAATTTTTGACAATATAAAGCCAAATATTGCAATATTTTTACTATAAATAATTTTTAAAACAAAAAATCCTTATTGCAGGTTTAAAAAAAAAAGATAACAACAGTTTCAAAACTAATGTAATTTCCTAGAAAGAATACTATGAATCTGCATAGTGCATTTTGAATGCTTTGCTTAATAAATCTACATTTCGTCAGAAAAAATAGAAGCCTTTGTATCTGTATCCTCGAAGCTCACAACACTTTTAACTGATCCTTGAAGATTTTCAGAGCAAATTTATCTATTTGACATAGTTTCTCATTTATATTTTCTCTCGAATTACAGCACTATTCAGCTACTCAAAAAGGCAAAAAAGAGGGTCTATTTATGAATTTATTCTAATATATTAATTATCAATGTTCATTTTATCATTTGTTCATTTATACTAAACACGCATTATTTTGTTCTACCATTTTTGACCATTATTATTTTAGTCGAAAATAGTATTTGCCACTGGTGCATAAGTATGCATCCGAGAGTTAGCGTATTCTTTCAACTAATTATTTTCAAAACATTTGTTAGATTACAGCAATAGTTACATACTTTTATCTTTGAGAGAAATGGTTTGTAATGAGAATTTTTAAAATAATTTTTGGCATTGAATATTTTGAATCAAGTAATTTTGAAGTACAATAATTCACAAAATTTTTAAATCTTTACAATTTTTTATGTATTTCATACCACTTTACAAATACACTTTACTTCTAAATACTATTTTATTTTGATATAGAGATATTGAAAATTGTAGTCTCTTTACTATGTTCGCTAATAACATGCGAGTAAGCCTTCAATACGCCAATGACATACAATAAATACACAAGAGAAAAAATATGTTTTTTTAAAAAATAATCATGGTATATTTTTCCTTTAAGCCAGTTAACAATTATAATAGTAATATTCAGAAACACAACGGTTAGAATCTTAATTCAAACATTAACTAAGAGAAAAAGAGTAATTTTTCCCATCTAATATAATTATTTTAACTATCATCTATCATAGAACAGTATTCTTAGCATTTAATTAAAACTGGAATAATTACAAACTGTAGTTAATTTCTTCAAATGTTTGATATGCAGAGATATACTTTTAGTGCTTGTCAACTGATGAAAACTTTTGGCATTTTGCTTAAAAACTTCGTAGCTTTTCAATAATGTAAACTTTGTAACAAATTTTTATACGCATGTTATTTTTATAATATTTGTTACCTTTATATTACTTTTTGTTGCTATCAATCACTGAAGTGATTGATAGCACTAAAATCCTTATTGATGGTTTCTTCAAAATTCATATTTTATTGTTTTTGTCTAAGGGTTGGAAAGAACCTTTGACATCGAACTTGATAAGAGGGATATTTTAATGTTTTTTCTATTTTTACAATGCACTGTTGTAACTGAATTAAAAATTATTAACAGATAAATAAAATGTAACGAACTTCTAAAAATTTCCACAATTTATAGAAGCAATCTTTTGAAGCCAGTTCCAAAATTTTGTTGAAATATCTATTGGTGGTACTTTTTTACAACTCTATTATTTTTAACAAAATTTTTTTTAAGCGGAATATGAAAGGATATCGAATGAAACAATTTCTTTACCTGATATGGAAAAGAAAAATCGGAATGTTCCTGTTATATGATCGAAAAATTTGCAATGAAAGGTCTTTTCAGAAAGCAAGTACAAAACGTTTTGAAATGAAAGGTATGTAGTATGTGAAGGACATTTTTGGTCTAGCTTCACAGCGCGTGAATCCATAGATTTCCAATGAACAGAAAACATTTCCTAGCCCTGAACTGTTATTTTTCATATTTTTTTTTCGTGTCAGAATGTGAAACTAGACCATGTAATTATCCTAAAATAAGCCTTCGGATAGGGCTCTAAAAGGATATTAATCTAGAAAAAA
>JAPMOQ010018920.1:4628152-4698052 GCA_026543055.1 Argiope trifasciata
ATGGATTTTGAACTATCATTACAACTGGTAATGGATTTTGAACTATCATTACAACTGGTAATGGATTTTGAACTATCATTACAACTGGTGGTGGATTTTGAACTATCATTACAACTGGTAACTCGTAACGCGCTGTGGTTGCGATACCTTCTTATTTTCGAGTACAGTGCGTTTTTCTTATTTTTAATAGAATATGTAAAATTTCAACAATACTTCTTTAGATTTTCCTTAATTTCAAATAGAATAAATTGCGAAATTTTGTTCTAAATTGTAATTGGTAAAGAATTTTAGCCTCAGTATTTCTTAATTTTACGGTGTTAAATAAACTGATATGAATATTAAACACGCATTATACAGAATGTTTTGAAAGTTCATTCCTAAAATATTAAAGATAGGTATTACAAAAACTAGACATATTTTCAATCGAATATTGAGTTGGATTCATAAAGCAAACGCTGCAAGTAGTTTTTGTTGCAGTTAATTAAATGTGAGAAAAAGTTTAAAGATGAAATGCCATTTAAATTTTTATGCAATATAATTTGCACAACTCAGTTAAATGAATAACTTGCGAAGCGATGACGCTTCAGCTCTCTTTTATTACTCTTTCCTATTTGTCAAACTGCTTTTTGGTATTCATCCTACTTGTAGTTGTGCTAAACAGATTTGTGATGATATCATCATTGAAACTGTGTTGTTACGCCAATGTAAATTTATATTCTATAAAGTAAGTATTATATATTTTGTTTGGGATAACTATTTGTCTTACTTACTTTTCGTGTATACATAATCCTCGTATTTCTGATACCATTGTTTGTTGTTAAGATGATCAATTTATATTAATTCTTCGGGTTACGGTTATAATTTCATATAAATAATTTTAATTGATACCTTCTTTCATATTCTTAATAATTTTCTTTCGAATTTTAAGTGCATTTTGATTTCCTTACCTCACCTTTATAAAGTAGAGATGACTGCAGTATTCTATAAGAAATAATTCAAATACTATAATCAATATCTTTCATTAGATTTATGAATACAGTCCCCAATACACAGGTAAACTAAACATTCTAATTTATCATTTCATATATATCATTCAAATGGAAATTCAATCGAGTCTATTAGAGAGATGCTTTATATTATTTTATTATTATTAGTATACAGATTAGAGTCTATTACAGATATTTGAACACCAAAATATTAAAACCCATAAGTAGGAAACCCTGCTTCAAAAAATATCAGAGTAATGTTTTAAAAAAGTCACTTCATTAAAGACGATAGGAATATACATTAAAATCTTATAGAATTGCTTATAAAATTAAATATAGAAACCACAGCCATTGAAATTATTTGTTATATTTTCGAATTTACTGAAATATTTTAAGAGAAATTTTATTTACATATTACATAAAAAAAAGTCATAAAAAGAAGAAAAAATCGCAACAATTTTACAAAAAAATGAAGAATGCTGTTACAAATTAAGATTGAAAATTGCTTTAAGATATAAAAAATCAAGGAAAAAATGTACAATAACAAAATTTATATCATTGGAATAATATATATTTTTCGCATTTTAAAAGGATGTAAAATGATTCTTATGGCAAATTATTTTGGCGAATTATCATCAACAACAGTTTTCTTAATCTTCAATTAATCAAAATTTCTTTAAATTTTTAAAAACTCACTCGAGAATGCACAAGTCTGCTTTCAAAGTACATTCAGGCTAAATTTATTTCTGTAGGTCAAGGAATTTCTTAATAATGCGCTGATACATAGACGAGGAATTCTGAAAATCACGTTATACATTTTGATATTTTACATTTATATATTCGACAATTAAATATCTATTACATTGGAGTTACAAAACAATAACTTTTAATAATCTGAATTAGAAGATTTTACATGACTCGCAGAAACATAATATCTTAATCAGTTTGACCATCTTGTTTCATCATAATCATTCTCAAGAAACAAGCAATTAGATTATGTATACGTAGATGAAGCAGCATGGCATTATTGGATTGATTGATACAACGCAGATACTTTCATTTCCTTAAGCGGGTCGATTGTTAGTACTGTAAGGATTAATGTTATAATGTTGGCCAGACTTGAGATATTTGTTTCTTTCAATCTTTGTTTACAACATAAAAATCAGTCTCTAATTAGCATACTGGAGGATTTTAGAAATATGATGAGTGACAAAGAAATATGAGTAGGTTTTCTGATTGAAGGTCATATTTTGTTTTGAACAAGGCTACCATTATTATAGAAACGGAAGGAACTATGAATTTAGAATTAATTTATTAGTAAGCAGTAATATTTTTTGTTGGATACTGTTTATTTTTTCAAAAGTTATTCGATGCGTACAGGATGCCCATTCTAATTGTGGCCAAATAATAAAACTTTTAAATTTGTGCATATATAGTCCATTCTTGGATTGGGAGATACTCTGCGCTTTTGCGTATATGTCAGAAGCTATTTATTTGTCCCCCCCAAAAAAAACAGGGGAGGGGGAGAGAAAAGATGAAAGGAGAAGATATATATATTTATCAATAGGGTGAACTCAAATTATCCGTGGAATTAGAAGGCATAATAAACTCTCACATTTCTGGCAATCACCTTTTAGAGAAGTACAATCACCGAGAAGTGTTAGTCTCAGGATCCTGAAACGAATATTACTTCCATTTGGCAAAATGTTCAAAATTACATTGAGAATTACATATTGTGTTATTTTAGTCAATAAATGTTCTTCTGAAAATATATAGTCGAAATTTTTGTACAGTTGATAGTCCGCTTAGAAATATTTAGTGAAATACACTTGAGGTATTAAAACTTAAAGTAACAAAAGCTTAAGTAGAGAAGGAAAATATCTGTTTTATGATCAAAATTGTCCAGCTTATAAAGATTTGAATGCATTATTTTATATTCATCAACAATCGCTACTAAATAATATTAACATCATGTATTTATTACGTGGTTCTTACGAACTGTCGGTTGATAAGTGCACTTGCTAAAAGGCAGAAAATTCATCAAAGAAGGTCACTTTGCTGAAAGTAGAAATAATAGAGTGGTAATAAATGTGATTGTGTTGAACTCGATGTCATATCTGTCTCATAACATAAAAAAATAGATTCGACTGATTAATTCTGAAGCTACATCTCAATGACCTGTTAAAATAACTGATAGAGAAGTCATTGCCAATATAATCTTCCAATATATCTTCCAATATATCTCCAAGGTTTACAAAGCTGCAAGGAGGCTTGAAAGTTTCCAAAAAGGGAGAAAATTATCAAAAACAAGCAAGAAAGATATATCGTTTAGTAAGATATCTTTTATATAAATTACTGAAAATTTGAAGATGCATTTGGATTCTTATTATTTCAGAATGATTTCATTTACATAATGCATCATGCTTAATTTTTTTATGTGAAAATAGTTTTGGATTTGAGAATACCATTGTATAAAACAAATTTTTTTAAATAATGAACGAATTAATCATTATCAATATTAATAACAATTCATTGTTAGTATTGAACATCTTCAGGGTGCACAATTTCATATACTTGCTACAGCTTTGTTATACTTGAGGATGTGCGATAACAATATCGTTATCAATTTTTTATGACAATTACGGTTACTGTTTTTAATATTCCAATGTTTAATTTAATTAACGTCTGAATTGGTATGGATGCTCTTATATAGTCACGGTTTGCACATTCTACAGCAGTGAATCGCATAACCTATCTTATAATTACGCTTTTAGAACAAATTAAATTTTGCGTTTTCATTAATTTTGAATCTTTTAATTATTGATCAATAAGGAAAAATAATATTTTTGTTGGAATGTTCTAAATTTAAACAAAAAATACACATTTGTAAAATGGAATTTTATTATACTTAAAACTTTAAAATTAATATTTCCGCTGTTTCTTTTCTTTCTTTTTTCTTTTTACTCGTTTATAAAGATTTACACAACTGCTCGCTGAATGATTAAAAGAATTCTTGTAATTATAAAGCTAAATAAAATAAATACACATGTTGGAACTTTGCTTTGGTATTTATTAAAGTATATAAATATGAAAGTAAGAAAAAAATTGAAATAATATTTTTGATTCATTTTATTCATAAGTAAATATTATTCATTTTTTTATCGTTCAAATTTCATCCTGGGGAAAAAAGTATTTTCTACGGTAGAAAAATGTTTCGAAATCCATTATCTCCAACAGAAAGAGATTTTGTATATTTCCTACAACACCTTTCATTCTTTTTAAATCTAGGAACGAAAAAAATAAGTATTTAACCGTGCGAGTGTAAGGATTGGTACTTTAAATTGGCACTTTTTGAAAGTTTTCTTTACGAAGAACCTACTGTTTTCCGCAGTTTCATCTTCTAAATAGTGAAAACCAAGTTAAAAAAAGTAAAAAATTTGTGATTTACCGTGAAACTTCCCTTAATGTGCATAACTTGTTCCCGAATCTTGCTTATAAAACAAAATTCTCTCGAAACAAAACATTTAAACACAAAATATCCATGCAAAATAAGACAATGCGATTCGTCTCGAAAAAAAACCCTGACAAATATATGCTAATTTAATCTATTATTTATAATGTATGCGGTTTTTAATAAGAAAGTAGCGCAAAGATATTTTTTCTTTGGCTGAGTTTCAAAGTGTCGCAACAATTGGATATACTATTATTTTAAATAATTGAGTAATTCTCTTTGATCTGTTATTTCCTTTGTCCTGGTCGAATCGCTTCCGGGGCTTTTTTCTGTTACACAGAAGATAACTTCATGAACACTTCGGTAATTCTAGCTATGTATTTCCACCAATTCATCGACGTCATTGATATCGATTGTTTGCTTCTAGCCCCTTAATCTTACAGCGGCACAATCTCATCAATTATTGTTCTATAGGTACTAGCTCGAAATTCTCGGCGTTGCGTTCGACACCGCTATCTGGTTCATTTTTTCCCCATGGAGATATAAAGGCTTTTTTTAAACAAGTACTAAACAAAAAATTATAGAGAGCAATCCATCTGGTGATGTTACAATATCTTCTCATCACTTGTTCAGCACAACATGGATCGTTCGAGTAACTTTTTTTGCGTTTTGTTTTGTTTATCATATGAAGTGCTGGTTAAGTAATGTAGTGATTACATATTTATACATTGGAAAGAGTTGAGTGATGTAGTTCCCTAGGTCTTATACATATGCCGATCCTTTTCATACATGAAAATTTGTAACTTTTCACAGATTTATAATGAATTTCATGATGCGATAAGAAAACGGGAGAATTTAAATAGGAGCTAAGGATATAAGAGGCATTTAAAGTTCAATTTTCCATGTTTCTTGTTCTAAATCAATATCTTTTCCTCACGTCTGTTTATTCCAATTTCTCAAAAAAGATAAGCACAGTTGATCATTCTTGAATAGTTACTTTAGAGTGTTACAAATAGGAAAAAGAAAACCATTTTGCCATCAATTTATCAATATTTATTCTGAATAACAAGCGTAAAGAAATTTCTGTGGCTACTCCTTATAATTACTTACATTTTCTCGAAAATTCAAAATCTTTATTTGCTTTATCTAACTCAATCATTATATATTTTTCAATATCGTAAGCAAAATTTTATTAGTATTAAGTTCAAAATTAATTTTTCAAAATTTAATCAAAGGTGTTGTTTTAATTCAAAAGAAATTTGACATTTCAATTGAATTAAATAAAAATAATTTGTAGTAAGGAAACTGAACATTTTTTAATGGTCTAGCAATATTGATTCAAAAGTTTTGAGTAAGCTATCACATGTATTTGTGATACGTTTATGTACTTGAGTTACATATATATATAGAGTGTCTTTTTGAATTGTGACGTAATTAATAAATCATTAGAAATAATCATATGATAATAGTTGGTAAAACACTTTAATATTTTAATTTAAATTGCGTAACTAATTAATCATAAATGTAGGGCTGAAATAATTAAGAAGTCTAAATTTTTAGATAGCCTCAGATTCTGCTACTCAAATTTAATAAAATATTTTTGATAAAATAAAGAAATTTCGTTCTTCTGTAATCAAAACTGAGTAGTTAACGAAAATTTGCATTTCCCAGTTTTAGGCCAATCAAATCAAATGATCTAAAACTGCCTAATTGAAAACTTCATAATTCATCTGATTTTGAAACAACTTTCTTTCAAATATTAAAGTGTCAGGAATGATTATCTAAATATTTATATTGGAATTGAGAGTCCGTATAAATTTCACAATTTTCCAGAAGCATATAAATTAATTAAAACTGTTAAAAATATGATTTTTCATTTCATTGAAGTATTTTCTAACTTGAAACTAAACATATAGAGATATTTAGAAACTGGATATTGCTATTGGAGGTGAACACCTTTCATGTATGTTTGTATTTCTTGCTCTACATACCTATTTATGCATATATGTACGCAACAAATTCCTTAAAAATAAGAGCTGAATATTTGCATTAGGGTAAAAAAAATGTAACAAATCATACAAACATTATAACAAAATATATAGCGAAGTAAAGAGCTGTAATAAAGAAATGCAATAGAAGCCATATAAATTTTGAATCACGAATATTCGGCTGCTAACGACCTACGTACTTCATACAGACGAAGGGAAAAGTCTCGGAGGTGTTTGAAATGATAAGGCATGCTATTATCAATGACAGCGAGTCTAATTCTGGCGAAGAAGTCTATGCGTTTCTGTACGAGATGCCCCAAAAAAAAAAAAAAAAGTAGACTAAGGACCAATCGGAATACCATGCGATACGAAAGACGAATTCATTGTGAAATTTGTCTTCTGAGAGAGAGAAAAAATTCTCTTCTTGCGTTATTCCTATTTCAGTTTCATTCAAATCACCCATGCCTTTGAATTAACGGCGATATATTTTATTCTGAATTATGATATCAATTCAATACAATTTCTTGTAGACTAGTATAATATTTGTGGAATTCCATTCTTTTAATGAAGTTAAAGAGTACGGATAGCTCCAGTCAGAATATAAAATGATAATAAATAAATGAACAAACAATCTGCAAGTGCTAGCGTAGTCCCAATGTTAAAAACAAGAAATATCATATTATTAAGACAAATATTAAAGAAATATTTTGAATTTTAATTGAACTCGTTGCTCTTGAATGCAATTTCACAATTTGCCATCGCGTCAGTCAATTCATATTTTAATTTGCACACGCTACGTAAGAAAAAAATGCGGTTTGATTACCTACATCACAAACCTAGATTTGAAGCTAGTTACATATTAAATGAAGACATTAACTTCATAAATATTGATATAAAACATAAATATTTGTGAAGTTATAATAAGATGATTTATGAAGTTATGTCAATAATAACATATTGATAGTAATTTCTTAAATCATCTTATTTTATGAAGTTAATATCAATAGCGAAATTTAAGTGTTACAAAAAATAAAGCAAGCATGAAAAAAACATTCATTTCTACTAACCCTTTTTTACTGATGCCCACCTCTTTCCTAATATTTTCACAGAATATCGGTTAAATCTACAAATAGTTGTTGTCCAATACATTTCCAACCTTTTTATGCATTTGAGAGAAAAATTAATCTGATTTTTATCAGTATTTCATTGAAATTTAGTCCACGACACTCCATAGAGAAAGATCATATTTATTAATTTAAAACTCCCAAGCCTTGTTTATAAACCCAAAATGGCGTACGACGATTGAAAGTCAGCAGCGAAGATTTCCAAATTATATACGTTAAAAATGTAAAAAAAATCGTAAAACTAATACTTATAACATCAAATTTTTCACAAACCATCTTCATCATTAAATTCCTTTATAACTATATCTTTTATATAGTAATATTTTGTATCTACACATATAAACTGCAAGACTTAAAGTATAAGTAGTGACGAATTGAAAAAGATAAATGAAATAGTCCCACGCTTTAAAATAGCAAAGATGAAGATTTGTAAAGAATAATTTTTTCTAAAGAATAATAACCAAATTTCAAAGAGAGAGTTTTGAAATAAGATTTTTAATTTAGGTTCAGGGTTTCTCTTTCATGTTTTCATATCCGCCCTGCTGAAGAAAATAGTTATTCCTTTATTTCTTTCTTCTTTTCCATTAATAGATTTCTGACTCTGGCAAATTCTGCTACATTTTGAAAATATTATGTTCAATAAAAATCTAACTAAGTAAAATTTTTTTTGAATCTTTGTAGGTCGTCTTCATGATAAAATTATTTTATAACTTTATCTTACAGATCATCTATCATCCTAATAGATCCATAGTGTATTTTCAGAGTTTTGCTTCGAGTTTCGGGATCGAAAAATTTCCAATCCACATGCAATGTTTTGACAGGGAGTTTGGTAATTCATCGACTGTTTCACTTCTTATCTAGCCCATGTTGACTTTTATTAAATGTTATTTAACATCTTTATCAAAAGAGAAAAAATACTGCCGGTAGCACATTCTAACTTTGTACCTGCTACTCACAAAAGAAAGTAGATAACACTGTGACAGCCACACCCCAGTAAACGTTTGCTCAATGATAAGTTATTTAGAAAAAAAAAATCTACCCACCATTACCCACCTATACTACTTAAAATGCATTAAATTCATGAATTAGACCTAAAGAATTATGTAGCAGAGTTGTTCTCTTGGATGTTGAATCAAAACAACCACAATAATGGTAGAAATTTCAAAGACATTTCGTATATAAAGATGATTTTTTATTCTTATTTTTTAAAAATTTAATAAATATGCAATGAATTACTAAAAGTAATTGGCAAGAGCTTTCATTTCATAACATATTACTCACTATAAAAATCAACAGATTTGCCCTTCCGATTAGTAGTAGCCATTTAATTAAAAAGAATGAATTTTAAAGTTGCGAATGATTAAAAATATAGTTATCATTGCATTTTATATTAAAGATGAAAATATGACACACACTCACAATATCGCGCACAATAAGGCGATTGTTTCAAATTTATTTACTTATAACTTCACAACTTAGAACGCTTTAAGATTCAGGTAAATAGCATTTTGTAGTAAATTTAATGGAATAGCAGAAAATCTGTTTCTTAATATTATGGATCTCTTCACCAAGATATTTAAGAAAAGTCCAAAGACTGCTCCAAATACCACTTAAAGAAGTGAGGCAGGAAGGTTGGGTATGTTTTTAAAAAGGAAATATATATACATATGATAATTTTCTTCGTCTTTTGAACAGTAGTAAAGAAAATAGAACAAATTTGTAAATCTTCATAAAAAACAATCACAAAAATGCTCTGCTATCTTTGTATATACATACATAGAAACATAGTATTTTATATGTATATACATATATAAAAATGATGGAAAAAGAAAAAAAACTAATGAGATCAATATTACATCCAAATTTAAGAACATCATTATGTGATCAAAATAAATGTGACCATCAGATTTTTTTTGCAGAAAACAACAATAAAATTGACCTAACTGTTAGTTATATTTGATCCTTTCGGAATATTCATTGGGGGCCATTATCTTAATTGAATGCGCTATTAGTTGCTGTGATCGTCATTCAGTCTGAAATAATGGCGATAAACATCGAGAATGAATATTATTTTTTAGTTCTTTTTGGATCACATTGTTAGTTCTTCCTCTCTTAGTCAACTATTATAATGTTGCTGTATTTTATATAAAATTACCATAATATCAGTATTATTATATTATATAATATACATACTCAGTTAGAGATACAGATGTTAATCATTTGCTCTGTTTTTAATATTAAATTTCTATAAAATTATGAAATTTTTAAAAGCATTTTAAAATAATGACAGATTTAGCATTTTCAGCTGTAAATGATTTATTAAAAACTGATTATCCACAGTTGTTTGAATCATTTAGCTATTTTTTCAAAGTTTCTGTCAATTTTAAGCTTGATCTTAGACAATCGTAGATTATAAGAGCTTAATTCATAAAAATAATCCTAAATTACTATTTCCATCAAAAATATTAGAATTATCTTTTTAGTGTCCAAATTCATCACTTTTAAAGGATATTCTAGCACGTTGTCAATATACACACTAACAGAGAAGTAATGACTTGCCAAGCGAAAAAATACTCAATAAACGTGCAATTATGCTTATTTACTTTCTACTTTCGAAATCACTTTCAGTTGAAAATAAACATTAACAAAGGTCAGCCAGTAGTACAATCATAATTCACTCCACAAGGTTAATAATTCAGATAATTTGATTACCTAATGTTGACTATGAATATGAATTAACTTTGATAAACAAATTAAAACCAGTATTGCATAATCGAATAAAAAGCATTATGCAAGAAAAAGGAATGCGTAAAGCGATTCAAAAATGCTTTTACTTCAAAAGTGTTTTTAAAAAACACCTTTACAAAACATTTGAATTTAAAAAATGTCATTTTGATTAATCATGCTCAAAATTATTATTTGGATTTAAATTTCTTATTTTATTGAAATATATATTGCAGATTAAATTCAATATAAAAGAAGTTTAAGATTGTTACAGCTTATTTATAAAAAAGACAAATGTCCGTTTTGTTCCAAATAATAAGTCATCATTAAACTACTTTCCCTTTAAATTAAAATGATTATGTTTTTCAATAAGGAATAAGACACAAATAGATTATTTTTTTGCCAAACATTAAATTTTTGAAGTGAGATGAATAGTTAACAGTTTTATTTTCCTTGATATTTTTTTAGATTTGTCTAGTTTTATTACATTTACCAGTAATTACTCCCCTTTAACTTTTTAAAATAAGCCAAGGATAGTTAATCAGCGAAATGTTATGCGTTCTGTTTGTATTTACACCACTTACAGATATTTATGTATTTCCTTTATATCTGATACACAGATCATGCGCAGTCGCCAGAATCTTTCTACTTGGGTGTTTGCCATAACAGCACCAATATTCTATATTTAAGAATTGACCGGAAGTCATTCTTTTTATGTAACCTTGCCCGACTTTCGCAGTGCTATTAAACTAGCTCTCCAAAATCAGAACCGTTATACATTCCTTTTTTTAGTCCTTTTCTTTTTGATTCTGGGTTAGTCTTCAACACGTAAAGAAAAATTAGCACGGTAGAATTAAAATAATTTGTTCCGTGGTAATTTACTACTGCAAACAATAAATATTAAAAATATTCCATTAAAAATACATATTTGTTAGAACTTTTTTAAAAAAATAAATAAATTTTACCTTCTTTCTTCATAAATTTTACTTCTTTTTTGACAATCTTTTATTACAGAAGCATTAAAATTAAAATATTTGTTTCTGTATTAATCTTACAGAAATGTTTCCCTCTTATCTATTTCTAGAAAGTAAATAAATTGAAATTTGGTGATCCTAATTAAGATAAGCCTTCTTGTGTAACATTAATTTATTATTAAAACATATAAAGTTACGTTACGCACAAACACAAACAGAGAGATTACAAAAAAAAAAAAAAAAAAAAAAAAAAAAAACACGTAAACACATAACGATAACAGAGGCTTAACTGACTGTCTCTCTAAGCACTCGTCAGAGGGCGGCGTGTAATGAGTGAATCATAGTGTAGGGGGAAAAGAGAGTGCTACAAACTTCATTATAGTGCTGCATAAATCCGTATGAAAATGAATATTCTTGGATAAAAATGCTTCTAGCAATGAAAAGGCTTTTGGAATCATTCACGTGATTTCAAAATCACGAGGCAAAATTATACACGTGATCTTTTTGACTGTTCGCTCTTTTAGTGTATATTTAGAGTAAGACGGCAATTTTTTTTCCCCTGAAAAATGTGCGATGTATCAAAGAGTTAAAATGACATTTGAAGTGTATCACGTAAAACTGAATTAAGTCAAAAATTCAAAAAAAAAAAAAAAGAATTTTCTGTTTTATATAAAAAAAAACATTTAGAAAAACTTAAAAAAAATTTGTAACAAATCGTTTGCTACAAATTTTATCATGTAGATATAACATCACATCTTATTCTCGTTTAGAGAGAGGTATTTTGTAAGGAGTCACTTTCACTTCAAGTAATGAACGTTTCATTACGTACAGAATTAATTTAAATCAAGCCTAGCCCTTTTTTATAAATTTTCATTAACAATAATGTTTTGCAGTAATAAATCATTCTTTATTTATTATTTTTCATTTAATTCTTGTTATTTAACAGCAGATTTTTTTAATGAACTGATCCAATTCTAATTTAGAGGCACTTTGTTTCAAATTATACTAAAGCAATGCTTGTAACCGTCATGAACGTTAATGCGTATATTAAAAAAATAAACTGTCATTGTTCATGGATTGTCAGTGTAAATTGTCATTATTCATTGGTTGTCAGAGGAAAGTGTCATTATTCATCCATTTACACGATGCTGATAAAGTGGTTGTTTAAACAGAAAAGAGAAGTTTAGTAAGAAATAAAATGAAATGTGAACCTGAAAAAACATTGCAATATTTATTTAATTAATAATTTTTCAATATCATTCGTTTACTAATGCGTTCTAAATATTTATAAATCTTTGAAACCTTCACCATATACATTTACTTTTTGTGATGATTTCCAATTATTTTGAGAATGCCATACCGAAACATCACCTGTGACTGTAAAAATTATTGCCCTGGGAACATGCAAAAAATGCAAATTTTTGTCATGAAAATTCTGTAATAATCAAAATACCGAAAATTTTACAGGAAAGAGGGATTAAACAAAGAGGAATTTCGAATTGTAAGGCCGATGATAATATTTTATTCCCTGAAAGAAAATGTTTTGATATATTTTCCTGCAAAATATGCTTATGCTATAAAAGCCTTAATATCTGTTTTTTTTTTTTTTCAATATTTGTTTCAACTTAATAATTATTACGAATTTTAATGTGTTGTAGGAAATAAGAATTTTATTTAAAATGTTAATTTAAGAAAAAAGGCTGGGTAAAAACAATGGGCTGGATAAGATGATATCGCATTCTATACTATTTAAAACAAAATACAAATAAGCTAAAACGCCTTTTTTTCCTCTTAAATCATTCTTGTCTTTTCTATGTTTTTTAATTTCCATTACATAGAATAGCATTAAATAATTAATATTAATTTCTGAATTGAAAGAAAAACTGAAAAGAATTTTGATGACAACATCTTCTTTTACGAAATCTACTTTCCTAAAATAGTTCCTTTACCATTCAAATACAGTTCGGGTCAAACCGGCACGATTGGATAGATAATCTATGAACATCAAATTTTCTTATTAACTCAGGCTACTTTTCATTCACATCACAGCATCTACCTTTCATTAAGAGTAAATAATTTCGGATGATTACAAAATGCATAATTGTCAGATTAGCTTCATTAGCCTAATGGCAAATTTATTCTCTGCCTTTCTTTATTAACATTACTTCATCTCGCATTCCTAGCTGATTATTTTAATTTATCTACCCTTCAATACTCTTTGTTTCAGACGTTTCATTTGCATGAAAGAACAAATACTTCTAAATAAAAAAATAATTCATTCTTAATTTATATTCTCAATCAATATTCATAAATTGGAAAATTTTTCTTATGAGCCATTTGAATACAAGCTTTTAATTCATGAAATCATTGTACTCTGTAAAAAAGTTGGAAGAAATTTCACCTTTAATTTCTAGCCTCTAATCCGAAACAATATAACATAATTTTTTTAGTTAGTTTTTCCAGTGTATATTTTATTTTTAAGATTTCCTCTTAATTATATAACGTTAATTACTAACGTTGTTATTGTGATATGATAAGAAATGTATTTAATATTGTTACGATGTGTCTGTATTCAAGCGCAGTTACTGAAAAAATAAAAATATTCATAAATTATGTTTAAAATAGTATTAAATTTTATTAAAATAAAAGAACAAGCTATAAGGCGATGAAAATGATATCACTGAAAGATATCTTTTAAATTACTGATTAATTTACTGATTAATCTTTTTTTTTTAAATTTTACTTTGGAAACATTTTTTTCTGAAAACACTGGAACACTGTTCTTATGGGAAAATATCATAATTTCGATAAATTTTTAGTTAAAAATCAAATTAAAATTTTGGAAATTCCATTCTTACAATTTTCCTGACAAGTAACTATCTGTTAAATTTGATTGTCACAATCCATTGATTCTCCCTGTACAACATTTTGCAAGAATTTTAATCACGAAGTTGCCATAGTTTATATCTTAACCTGTTTATAACCATTTTAACTCAAAGATTGGGCTGAAAGAGAAAAATTGGGCTGAAGTATAAAAAGTAAAGTAGCTTTAAAGCTGCAATTTAAGATTTTTAAAAAATAAGGAATCCTTATTTATACACTCTAGTTAGCTGTTGATTTATACTAAAGATAACGGAACATTTCCTAATTTTGCCGGAAACTGATCGTGGATTTTCCAAATTTCAGTAAAATGAACAAAATGCGTTGTTTAGTTTCGATTTCAATGTAAGAGTTTCGGGCTGCTGTTAATGATAAAGCAAATCTGAATTATCTTTCATTAGTGGCAGAACATAACATGCATAAACAAAATATATTTAATGCTTCTGCAATGAAAATGCGTTTAGATTCCGATGTTTCAACAATAAATGTGTTATTGTGAAAAATATTTTTTGAAAATTTATTAAATTAGAGAAATTATTGAATGAATTTTAAACTGATGTCACTGACAAGCATATTTAGTAAATATTATCATGGTAAAAAAATGGGTTTGTGCAATGATCCTCAGTTTATAGATCTATTGAAGGGATGAAAGACTGAATCGACCTGACCCAGCCAGACATTGATATCAATTTTTTTACTAATATCAATCCTTTTTCATAAAATTTTTTTCTCATTTTTTAAGCGCATTTAACTTGTACCTTGCAAAAATATTACTTATTGCTCTAGATACAAAATTTTTCTCACTTATTTAACTAGTTATACTAAATACATTTTCAAATACACAAAAACGCTATCAAGTAAATAATAACCGATTTCAAAAGTAAATGAAAGATAGAGGAAGAGTGCTCTGCAATTTTGTTTCAGCTAGAAGTTTCAATTTCCTTTAATTTCGTTTGTAATTTTAATTCGGATTAAGTACCTTGAAGGCCACTTTTGGTTGGTTTCATTTCGGTTTTGATTTCGTTTTCTGAATAGTAAGAAAATCTATTTTGAGTTACAGAAGATCTTAACAAAGAAATACAAATAAGAAATAGTAATTTTTGCTCAGTTAAGTTTATTTCAGTTGAGAGTTTATATTTCAAGAGCATTTGTGCGAAAGTGTTACGTCAAACACACTGACAAACAAATTTGTAAAAAAGATAATTGTACAACGTTATTTCTTTCAATCTAAAACGTGCATTAGCACAGAATGTTATGACGTTGCCAGCATCGATTCGTTCCAGTGCTTTGAATGTCAATCAGAGGCCGTTTTGTTTTTCTTTCCACTCAATTGCATAAACCTAGAACATTTTGTTGTAGACTACCATTCTGTTTATGCTGAGTTTATTTATCATAAGATCAGACTAAAGTCCTCGAGAAATCTGTTAAACACTTATTATTATGTCATAGTCAGGGTTAATACCACTATATTAATATTTTTTCTTTATTTTTTTCGTATTAAAAATGGCATTTTCATAAATAAATTTTGATCATATTTTGATGAATATATGCATGCACTGACAGTTTAAAGATTTTAAGAGGCTTTGTTGAAATTCTTGCTAAAAATTTTGAATAAAGACTTTTAACAACATTTCAAACATATTGATTTACAAAGGTGTATCTTTTATATTTTAGGCATAACTTGATGAATAATTTTAGAAGGTCTGGATTCAATATGTTATGATTTAATATAGTACTTTTTCAATACATATTTTTAAGGGCAGCCATTTGTAATGATATACAGTAAAGCGCGTTTAATTTCTTTTTCAAGGGATTGTCGTGAAATGAAATATAAATAAAAAGACACACAGTTGTGAGAAAGTATCTTATTTCTGATTATCAGAAATTTACTATTATAAATGTAACTTCATTAAAAATAATGATTTTACTGTTTTTAAACATAATATTAGAATATTAGATAAAATATTGAAAGTAATAATTATATTTAGCCTTTATTTCCTATCTTGAATACAAATTATACACATATTTTATGCGATTGGTGAGCATGCAGTTAGACGCTAATTTTTGGAGAAATTATATTACGTGATTATTGACAGTAGACATTAAACCTAACTTTAATATTCAGATTTTCATTCAATGCTTTTACAAATGTTTTGACTAACGAAATTAGTTCTAAATCTTTCAGTGAAGTCCACTGCATATTTAAAGGAAAGTGGAATAAATTATTGATATTCATAGAAAGATAAAGGTTTTAAATTCCTTGCTTTCCAGTTAAAGTTTTTCCATCGATAGGTTGGAGAATAATGTCTGAAGCAGAAAGTCCGCTAGTTTCAGAAGAGGGTATGAGGATGACCTTTAACTGAAACTGTGCTTCTTTTGCGCCTCGTAAATAAAATTCTTCATCATAACGATGGTTACATATAAATCAGAATTGTAAAAATAAAAAATAAAAATCCACACCGTATAAATACATATAGATGATATGCATATAGATGATATGCAACCATCTTATTAAAGGTAAATAAGTGTTTTGTCCATGAAAAAGAAAAGATTCAAGGGGAGGAACACATTTTGTATTGAAAAATCATCAGAATAAATTTGATTCAAATTTGTGTTTTGTAAAACTTGAACATGAAAATGCGTTTTTCAATGGATATTAAATGTCCTGTAAAAAAGGGAAGAGAAAGAAAGCAAAACACATTCATACTCTCACCCAGAAATTATAAAAGCAAATGAATTTACTGAGTGATTGGTAGTCTGCGAACATACAAAATGACCCCCTTAATAATAGATTAAACTCAGCATAGCGCCATTTCTCATTTTTAAGATTCGAAAAAATTGCATCAAGAAGTGATGAGGTCAACTACAAAGTTTTATTTAAATCATAAGAATGAAAACTTCAACAAATTTCCTCATTAAACATAAAGAGATTTTTTTTTCGTAGGGTAATCTTATAATACTTCTCATATATAAATGATTGCAATATACAATGAAATAGGACTTTATTAGCATATTATTGAATATTTGTTTCCTTACAGCAAATTTGTCTATAAATTAATTCTCTAAAATGAAAATTTTCTAAGTTTTGAATATAACTTATAGTAAGTATTCTGTATACGATGGTTCCATTGTTCAGGAGGTTATTCAATATACGTAAAATAAAGTACAATATAGAAAGTGAGAAAAAGTGGGAAAGCAGAGGGAAAGGTGGAAGTTTGGTTTTTCCCAAACTTTCCCGCAATCTGTTCTAATAAAGGTATTATTCTTTCCATCGTCACAAAAATTTTATATTTTGAGCATGTCCGTGAACGGTGCGAGTACAAATATTTTTATTTTTAGAAATAAACACAAAGCGATTGATTTCGTAGTGTAGAGTGCAGAAAATGATATTCACATAGAAATTTTTTTTTAATGATGGAAATCAAAATATGAAACAGAACTGCAATTTTATTAACAAAATTATATACCAAATTTCAGTAATTTGTGTCTGTTTGAGTTATGCGTTTACATGCATGTGTTTGTACAGAGGACAAGCCGCGGCGAATTTGTTTATAATTTAATACAGTTTAGATAGTAAAACTGTTCCCATTTTACTCATCTGGTTCTTTACATTTTGTATTGGTCGCCACTCGAGTAGATGCACAAACTTTTTGTGAATGAATCTCATTCAGAATTTAGTTGAAATCTATAAATGTGAGAAAAAGACTCTGTACCATTTTCATCCGCCTATCTCGTTTTTGAGTTACAGTTTTTTGAGACAATTATTCCGAAATATGTTTTGGGAATTTGTGAAAGTTTGCAAATAGATGAAGATTCATCAAAAGCTCGAAACCGAGTTTTTTGACCATAACATTGCATACTCACTTTTTAAGTACATCATATCCAAGAAAGCAAAAAAAAAAAAAAAAAAAAATTAAATTTCTGCAATAGTAAATTTATAATTGAAATAAATTTAAGCTATTAGTGTAAATTATATTTGGACACTCTTTGAATTAACGCAATAAATAAGCGATTTCTACGCACTTTTTAAATAGAAGTTTACATTATTATTAACATGAAACATGATTTTTCGTAATTTCAAATTCCTTTCCTAATGCGTTCAGAGTTTGAAATTTTTACACTCTTTAAAAGAATTCGTTATTTTTCAGAAATTAATCATCATTTAATTGATTGTTTTAGTTGAATTTTGATTCCATACTATATGACTATATATTTGAAAGGCAGTGGTAGCCTGGTTGGTAGAGCGTCAGTCTCGTAACCGAAAGGTCGCGTGTTCTGTCCTCGTCTCGGCCAAAGCCCGCTGTGTTGGCTAATGACAGTTGGGGCTTGTTAAATATGTCGCGACTGCAAAGTCCTCCAAGTTCCCATAGCAAAACGATACCTCTGGGGGTACTGAATCAGGGATGAGTCGGTCTCTGATTTGGATCTAAATTCTGACTTGCGGATGGATGAATGAGTTTGACCGCCCCCTGAAAAGGGTTGTATCGTGTGTGTTCGAGCAAAGTCGTACTTTCACCTGAACGATGCTCGTTAACAACGAAAGGCGCACACCTCTGCCTTAATTCGAAAGAGCTCCGCTCATTCGTGCTTGGTGTGACCAAGTGGCATTAGAACCACCACGATATATTTGAAAAAAATGTATTAAGTTCCATTGTATATTTTAAAATTAATTATCATTTGAAAACTAAAAAATTAAAGCAATTCTATAAAAGAAACGACAACCTTTTTTGATATGTTTTTATGTGATCTAAATTATATAATGGATGTTATTATTTTTTAAATTTTTTTTGTGTTTTTTTACAGATAAACAATCTGTAAAAAAACACAAAAAAATGATGAATTTTAACAGAAACACTGTTCAAATTCACCGAAATGATAATATTTTGATACTATTCTAAGCAGTTCTGGGGTTTATCATTTAATCAACAACAAAAGTCAAATGTTCGTTGCAGCAAAATGTATTTTGTTTACCTTGACTTCAATGCCATTTAATTACATAATACTTGGCATTTAGAATTTTTAGCCGAAAATTTGTATTCTGGGTAGAGAATAAACGATGACGTGATTGTGACAACAGCATTTTCCCCCAGCAGTAAGCAGTTCCGATGCGGTTGCTTTAGAAGCTTGACAGAAGCCTCATAAAGCAAGTTGAGTGGTAATAAAACTTTCAAAATAAAGATTTCAATGAAGAAACTACTTTGGAATGAAAGACAACAATGCGAAGTTGAAGAGATTTAAGAACAGAAGGACAGAAAAATAAACAGAAAACTTTCGAATCAGTTTATTTTTCTGCTGTTTCTCATGAATTGAATGCCAGATCGGAAAACAAAATTGTATGCAGTTCTTTTTAAATTGTTGCATTCTTCCGGAACTTTACAGAATTTATCTTGTGCAACAGGAAACAGGGGCGATGTTGTCATAGAAAGGTCAAATACCGATTTTGCTATTTTGAATGAGGAATTTATTTGGAAATATATATTTCTTTTTATTTTTAACTAATTTTCGTCAACTCGTTACTAAATGTGTGAATAATAAGATTTTTTTGTTATGTAAAGGATTCTAATATTAGTTTTAGATATAAAGTGGTTATTTTTATTTTGTATTTGACGTAAACAGGAAAACAGCATTTTCAAGAAATCTAACCTTACTATGTAAGGAAACAGAATGAATATAAATTTTCATTTTAAATTTTCAATTAAAAAAAGTTTCGAAGCTTAGTAAATTATGCAAGTTTATATGAAGGCAACATATTTCATCAATAATTTAATATATTTAAATTTGATTAGTATTATTTTTATGATTAAAAATATAATTAAACTGTATGGGTTTGTTTCCAATGAGCTGAAAAAAATCATAAATTTTTATTCTTAAATTAATAACAAAAGTAATGCTGTTAAAGATTGTAAAATTAATGCAAAATTATTTAATATTTTGATTATTCCTTCCTTTTCGTACAATTATAAATTTGCCTTATTCATTTATTTTCTACAAAAAGAAAAAAAAAAAGGCATGTTAAAAACTTTTTGAATGTTTGCAGGAAAAAAGTTATCATTGCAAATGTTATTTTGGGTTCTTGTAGAAAAGTACAGACTTTCGTTTTCAATTTTTTTGACAATCCTTTTGAAAGGAAAAACGCTTTTGCTATATTTTTTATACAAGTAATTAGTTTTCCTTCACGGTTCAATATTCCTGTTCTATTTTATTCTATTTAGCCTTATTTTTTTGTTGCATTGCAATCAAAACTTCTTTAGAATTTTATGAAAAAATAATTTTTTCCCAACAACTTATGCTATTTTTTATTCTGACGAATCTCTAGAAAGCGAGAATAAACATACAATAAAAAAAACTAATATTGCAAAATTGCAGAATGTTTTGAAGAGTTGATAAAATTTCTATTTTTTGCGATGGATTTGCATTTAAGGGCATCTTTTTTTCAATTTTTGTATTGTTTGTATAAATTTAAGGAATAATTTACAATTATGAAATTACTTGCCACTATGTATATAATTCTTGTTCAGACACAGTTTTTTAAACTTAAAGTAATGATTCATTTAAAAAAAATTAATGTATATTTTTAAAATAAACATTAACATTACTGATATTATATAACGAGGTTTTTTTTTGTGATTCCAAAAGGCAAAAATAAAAAATAAATAAAAGATTGTTTAATAATAGATATCTAAAAATAAATTTAGTTTAAATGGATTGTTCCGTAAATTTAAACGAAATTTTTAAAATTAAAATGATTTTCTTTCCTACTTTTGCATGCAAATAACGCAGATTCTGAATTTAAAAAAACTTCTGTAACTCTTCGTGACCCACAATTTATGAAAAAGTTTATTAGCATAACCACAACAAATAGAGACAAACGCTGAAAAAATAGGACAACGCTGAAAAAATATGTCCTTTTTATAGTGAGAGTAATGAGGGGTTGTTCAGAAATATGAGAATTTGATCCCCCACCTCCAGGAAAATATTTTATTTTAAAGTCTTTGCACTGAAACATCGCAATCTTATTTAGAGATTCAGATCTCAGTCAAAAACTTCTTTTTGAGCTAATAACTGACAAATATTTAATTTGTTCCATTAAAGAAGCTAAGACTCATTTGGCACATTATTTTCTCAAAAATGTTTTAGAGGACATTTATTTTAAGTCAAAAAGGCACTTTTTCAAATTTTATTATTAAATTAATTCTTTTTAAAAAGTTAAGTTTTAATAAGGTCATTATTTTAAAATTTCAAAATACTGAAAATTGAAAATTTGTTTAAGTTTTTATAAAAGACATATTTTTTCATATATTTAGTTATTTCAAGTAATATGTGTTTTTTTTTTGAATCATTGTGAATAAAAGTTAATATCGAATCAAAGATATGATGCTTAATAATTGTTTTTGTAGCTAAAGTTGAAAAAAAATCTGAAAATATTAACTTTGAGCTTTTTTAAAGGCATTATTAGAGACATAATTATCTCAGACTTAAATCTATGCTTATTTTTACAGTACATATCAATGAAAGGAACCACAAAAAATTTCAAAGCGGAAATTTGAACTAAAAGTAAATTTTAGAGAATAAAATAACTTCTATAAACTAAAATAAAAATTTTCAAAAAAAACCCTCTGTAATGGTATAAAAAGAAAACTAATAATATTTACAAAGATATAATTTTTAAATTTGTTATTTTTCAGTTTTTAAAATGACTTCATCACTAGATTGACTGAAATGAAGAAACGACTTCTTCACAAAATAAATAAATTAAAAAAAAAACCCAATGAATGAATGTGGCCTAGTGACTTTTTTTTTCTAAGTTCTGTAAAATTTCTATTCTTCTTTTGAAATAATTCGAATATTTTGCGTATGAGCTTAAAGATATTTTATTCGCATTTTTGAAAACTTCATATGACACAGCACCATCTATCGGTGGAAGTGTGTAGTATTTTTAATCTAATTTATGGTGAACGCATTATCTGAAGTATTCATTATTCGTTATAATCATTTATCATTTCATTTGGATTTACAGCATCTTCTCAAAGGTCTATGATTGGTGAAAGTCAATTTTATCCTGCATGTATATAGCATTTTTTCTTATTTTAGTGAAATTATGCAAATAGATTAGGTTCATTGATTAGCTAGAAAAATTCAGTTTTTTGTCATATATATATTTTAAATCGGATATATGCTTTGTTTTATTTAAGCTGTAATATATTTTGAATTTTGAGGAAAATTGTTTATTTGCATCGATAAACTGTCTGTTTATTTCTATCTATAGGTTGTCTGTATCTATAGGCTGTTTGTTTATTTGTATTCTCTAAGTTAGCTATCTTTCTTAGAACTATCAAACTTAGATATATTTAGTAGGTGGACAAGGGATTAAAAAAAATCTTATTTCCTTAAAAAGAAGGCAAAATAAGTTAATAAGGAATTAATTTTTTTTATTTAATTTAAAAGTAAATAAGATTTAATTGACTAAAATTCTAATTATTTTTAAAATATTAATGCACAAAAAATGATTATTAGAATATATAGAAATGAAAAAAGCTACCTTTATTATAAAACTAATTTAGAAATCGTGCAATTCTTCTGACATTTTGTCAATTTTTTAAACATAATTTTTAGTAATGCTTTTATTGTTTTGATAAAGATACAAGCAACTTTTATTGTTTCATCAAATATTTAATTGCGTGATTTTCTTATGCTACTGAACAATAAAACAGAAGGGTTCGGTACAATACTGGTGTTACTTACCTGAAAACAAGAAAAAAAATTACTGAAGCAAGACAGACATTGCACAATTAGAAGACGAATGAACCTAAGTGTTCCGTCTGAATGATGCTATGATGCATTTAGGAAAGACTATTAAAAAGTATTATAAATCGAATAGGTAAGGGGCAGTTAAACTAATGCAGCTTGAATAACTATCACAATTAAAAAATTAAAGTAATTTGTAAAGGGAATCATAAATAGCCAACCAATAATTTATTATTATTAAATACATCCAACATTCCCGGAGAAATAGCTAATCGCCAAAAGCGTCTAGCTGTAAATAAATAATGGTTATTGCGCTTACGTGTTAACAAATTAAGAGATTGCAAAATTACAATATTTTTAAGGTTTTAATATTAAAATATAAATTAAATAAAGGTATGAATTTTGAATTAAACAGAAATCGCATGTACTAAGCATGATAGTCGAATCCGTAGGAAACTCAAATAGCTAAGATTAAGATTCCTAAAAGATAATAGGATAGTAAATTTCTCACGCATTAACTAACTCTAAAGGGGTTAGTTCACTTGGCAGTTGGATTTAAAAGCATCATTAAATATCACTTAATTGTTGATTAAATTATTTAATCGATGCATCCTTCTTATCAAATTATATAAAATCAGATTTATATTCACAAAATCTTACATTAAACATCAAATTACTAAATTTAGAATGAACTAGATTCATCATTAAATAATGAGGACCTACGTTTATTTTAGACTTTGATATACAGAATAACATTAGAGAAATGTAGAAATATCTTAATGATTAAGTTCATACAGGGATGGGACAGGAGAGAGTACTGAGTGTTTGTATAGTAAATAGTAGAACAGTCAGCCGTACTTCCATATTTTCCCCTACACTTTTTGCAAGTTTGAAATTGCTAAAGTTTGTGTAAATCTAGGATCTTAAAGCAAATAATTGTATCAGGATTAAAAAAACATTTTAAAAGAAGGTGACATCAATAACAATTATTATAACATATAAAGCTTGAACAAAGCTAAAATTTTTATTCATTTAACAGTTCTTAAGAAAATGAATGTAAGTTGAATCTTGGCCAGTGTGGGTAAATAACATTTCTTTCCTGAATAATTTATAAATTTCATAGCAAAAGCAAAGTGAAGTTTTATGATATAAAGTCTGTTTTTACTATGGCGATCAGTCGACTCGAATTGATTTGGTAAACTTTTAGAAAACATTCGCCTTCCCCCTAAAATTTGTAATAAATGTGATAATGTTTATAATGAGCTATGAACTGCACCATGCATTTAGCTGCATTGTATATTTAAAAAAGTTTACTTGGCACCAGCCAATTAAAAATTTCATAAACAAAGTTATTTTAATGCTTGTTTTACATTTGGAATCTAATTGGACTTATTTTACTTTTAATAACAAAAAATTATTGTATTGAGTAATTTAAGAAGCGTGTCCATAATCATCGCTTCTCCAGAACCTTTCACTTTGAGTTTTGAAGTTTTTAAAGAATTGAAGAAAGTTTTGGAAGGGCGACCTTTTTTTAAAGTTGAAGCAGAAAACAAATTCAGTTTTTGGAATAATTCTTTTGAATATTATATACGGGTTACTAGCCGTCTAATATTTTAACAGAATAGAATGTTTGATAGTTATGTTAAAGTTTTGAGTTACATTACAAATATGTTGGCAAGTCCATTATTTAACACTTCTAACATGCTTCTGAAAATATTACTTTAAATGGTATTTTCAAATACTATACATTTATAGAAACTATTTCAAGTGAAAGAGAAAAAGAACGAATTTGCATGAAAGCATAAAGACAGTAAATATTTAGATAATTTATTTATATCTTTGCACAGATAAGAAAATGGGTAGATAACCAAAATCCAAAATTGCGAATGAGAAAATTCGGTTTGAGATGTAAGAAGCCCGGAAGAATTTTGCTAAAACTCAATCAGGCTGAAAATTTGTGACAACGGCAGATGACAATAAATTTAAATTATAAATTTTACAATATAAATAAAGTTAGAATACAAATGCGGAAGAAAAGTACTATTATTTGTCAAGATTATCATTAATGAAGAAAGACAAGAAAAAAAATTAATACAAATTTCTGTATTTAATTTCATTTATAATTAGTAATAGGAAAATGCATCCTTTATTTTAGAATTTTATTAGCATAATAATTTTATTGTCGAAATAATAAATGAAATTTTTCTATTAAAAATTAGAAAAAAACTATGTAGAGTGATGATAAATTTGGAATTCATTCTTTAAAGAAAGTTCCGTGAAGTTTTTTTGCTGGTTGAAATTGATTTCTAGAATTTGTAAGGACTAAAATTTAGTACTTTTCAAAGAATTTCTGTAAAATTTAAAAGATAAATGTTTCATAAAATGTTGATTCATATTTATGTCATATAGGAAATAATGGTAGATAATTGTAGTTAAATCCTATTTAATAAGAAACTTTAGAAACTATCAGTAAATATAAATACTGATTAATTTTTCAATGACATAGCTATTAGTATTGTATAATTAATAGAGGAAATAAATTATAAATTAACCAAAGGAAGAATTTCAAAAGAATTTAAAATGGAAATAGATACGTTATTGTGTTAAACAACTTTGAAACAGAAGTACTACTACATTCAAAAAATTTTGAAACTCCTGAAGAATTTATAGCTATAAATGGATTACATAATTTCGCAAAGAACGAGGAAAAGAGGCATGCGATTAAATAATTGTTCCAGTTTCATTCAGTTAAAATAAATGTAGCTTAAGCTCATGATTATAGACACATAAAAGGCCAAATAACAGGGAAAAGATTCCGAATTTTCTTCGATTAATGAAGATTGAAGCAAGGAATTTTTTCAGCATATCTGTCAAATGCAAAGTGGAATTCTTAACCATCATGATCAGATGAGATATAAATAACCAGATATTTGAAATGTCTAGTCGCAGACGTTTCATTACAATAGTCCGTCGTCTTTATCCCATCTGTAAACAAATTACCCCCTAAAATTTCGTAAAATAATTATTTTTTATGTCTTATCCCTTAATTTCGTGTTATATGATGTTTTCCTTCTTTTCCTGAAAAAAAGTTTGCTTTAAGAGCAATATTCCTAATGTTCGGGGAAATGCAACAAGGAATGACAAAAACAGTTGGAAAAGATTCTGAAATTTACAAATTAATTCACATCTTTGTATAAACGATGATAAAAATGCCTCGTATATTATTTGAATGAAACACCAAATGAACAAATTTTTATTAAATTTATTCTTCGCAATCAAATATATTTCTTTCATAGTAATAATTTTTATCCAATACTCTAAAATCTTGAATGAAGAGAGAGAGAGAGAGAGAAAAAGAATATTTATCTGAAAAGTTTACCAGGTCTTATCTTCTGTCTAATGATTATTGTGATTTCCTCTCAAATTATAAACAAAAAAATCCAAAATTTTCTCTTTTAAAAAATGTTTTTTGATCTAATTAAGCTTAAACTAATTATATTTTATAGTCCATTTAATATGCTTTTATGATATTTATAATTTAAATTTTTTCCATGAGATTGAAAGTTTTTTTTACTTCATGTATATGGTGTTTTAATGGCAAATTAAAAAAAATGTTGGAAATTAAATTTGAAGTTAACATTTTGTTTCACTTGAAACAAATAAATTCATTTGTCATCTATCGTTGTAACACATCTTTTAGCTTGTTAAACCTGAATTTATCTTTTATGTTTTTCAAAAATCAATCGCAGCAAAATTAAAAATTTAAATTCAAATGATAATTAATTTTTAAAAAAATATTTATACTGCAATTTAAGATTACATAACAATACTTAATTTTAAATAGACATTTTTTCTGTCCTCGAATGCTGAGTGATTAACAAATATTTATAGACATCTTTTCCCAAAATTATTTCTTTAAATAGTCAATTTTTTTCAAAAAAAATCATAAATGATCCGCCTTTTTTCCCCTTCTATACAGCATGCACTTAAATATAATCTTAAAAATTTCGTTCGAATCAAAATAAAAAATAAAAAAGTTTTTTCAAAATTTTCATTATCTGGATTTAATTAAAATGGCATTAGGTTTCATAGCTCATTCATAAATCTATAATATTTACTAGGTTTCAATTAAAACTTTTATTTTGAGATAAATGTATTTTTTTAAAACATGAAAATTCCAGCATAAAACTTTTACCATCCTTTCTTATTTTACAGATTACATGTCCAAGTAAAACCGTAAATACCTGTTTTAGATAACAAATCTACAGCTTTAATTGATAAAATTACTGTGAAGTATTTTTCTAACAAAAAAAGCAGGATATGACTTATCTATAATATATGTTGGGAAAAATCCTGTAGCTCTTTATTATTTCATTAACTGCTCAAAACTGCTGCATTTTAAAGGAAAAAAGATTTATATAACTTTTTTTCAAAGGAAGGGCTTATAAGTTCCTATAAAATTTAATTACATATGTAAAAATATATTATTTTTTTATAGAGGAATATAGAGTAAATATTTTTGATATATAATATTATTTTTTATTATGAAAAAATTATTTAAATTTTGAATTTATTCAACGAGCTAAACTCTTAATTTTTACAATTTTAATTTGAAATTGAGCAGGCGAAGATAAAATTTCCTAAATGATACAATAATACAGAATTTATTTACACTTTAAAATTCAGTACTGATAAATTAATTGTATCTACAGAATTGAGTTTAAAATCAGCAATAAAAGCAAGAAACAGAAAGTTCTATCAATTTGAATTTTATGCAAGTACCAACAATTCATTCTCTGAAAATCTAGTTCTGAAAGATATGTTTTTCAGATAAAATCAATATTTTGTAATCAGAGGGTTTGTTTCAGAAATATTTCAAAAACTTAGTGGTACTTTGTTTTAAAAAATATACTGACATTAAACAATGGTATAGTAATGAGTATAAAAGCTATTTTTCCTAAATAAATTTCTTTAAAAACTGGCTCTTCTGAATCATTTAATCTATTCAATTGCTCGTTATTTGACTTAGCTTTTGTTTGCTTATGATTAATTTAATATTCCTCCATAAGTAAACGTTTTAATAGAAGTATATTTTAAAAAATAATAATATTCCAGAAATTTTATTATTAAGGCAGTATATAGAGTTTTACATTTTTATATTTTAAGAAGTATGTTTTGTATATATAGCGATATAATTATCAGCGTTTATATATAGCGATGAAATTATCAGCGTTTCATGTTATTTTATGTTTAAATGTGTTACTGCGATGATGGTAAGGCCGATGCAATTTAGATGATTATTTATTTATTTATTTTTATTGTTATTTATACATTCAATCATGCCGTGATAATCATGAGATTTTTAAAAGAAACAGTATTCATAAAAGGTTTGATACCAAATGAAATTATTTTTTAAACAAATGTATTTTAGAAGAATGTAACGAATTCAAAATAATTTTAAATCACTTTGATATTTCCTTTAGAACAGACTCATTCATATTAAAAGTATCCGCAATTTTTATTATTGAAAAATTTGTGGGATAATGATAATTTATTTATTTTTTAATTTTGCTATTTTATAGGATATGATTAATGATTCAAATAATCCTCATTGAGATATAGCGTTTATCGATAATGCCATACGTGTTATATCTTTCAAAATAACAATATGTTCAGATATTTATTGTATCGAATTTAAAACCATCATGGAAAATCAAAGGTTTTGGGGTTATTAATTATCTAGGCGAGCTAAATAATATATTTTTCTAACTGATATATCCAATGTTGTTCAGAATTAGGATATTTTCCTGTCTAATATTTATATTGTATAAAATATTTTTATATAAAACATTATGAAGAACCCAGAAATTTCTAATCTTCTCTAAAGCCTTTTTGAATTAAAATCAGATAATCATTTCAATTAAACACATTTTAAAAGAATCCTAAACCCACGATCTCTATAAGTTATTTATAACTTTTGAATAAATGGTTTTAAAAAAATGCAAGTGGCATTTCAAAAGCAAACAAATAAAATAATTTATAACATCTGTTACATTTTCTTTTAATAAATGTGGAATCAATAAAGAAAAATATGTTTTTTGAGGGGAAACTTTTTTTAAAACTTTTTTTTCTTTGTTAACATAAAAATAATTTTTTTAATTAATTGCCACGAAACATTCACACTAAAGTCTTCCTTTTTCTTTATGGTATTTGAAGAAAATTATCTTGTAGTTTGAATTTTTCTAGCACAATAACTATTTATGTTTTTTAGAATTCCACTTATCCCTGTTATCATTGATTTCTATTGTGATTACAAAAGTTTTCGTACTGCTACGAAATGCGATAACGTTCTTTTCTGATGCTTCTGTACCCGACAAGAAAAGCACCACGTATTATTCCTTTTTTGAACGAGATACAGTAATTTTAAACGAACTTTTATACTGGGATCGTTTAAAAATTCGTTCGGAGGAATACATCACATAATTGGAATAGTAATTATTTGCTCTTCAAACTGGTGTTTAAATCCTTTTTGAGCGATAATTTTTATTATTGCCAGAAATTCCAAAATTTGGATTATTTTTTGTTATTTAATTATATATTTTAAGAAACAATTAATTCCGAAATCTGAACATAAAGCATTTGCTATATAAAATAAACCCAAAACTAGTATATAAAACTATCACAGCCACTCTTAATTTCGGAGGAGATTTTTTGGTACACAAATATGAAGACGCATATATTTTTCTCTAGGAATTATTATGTATTTGAAAATACATTTTTAAGCTCTTTATAGCTGGAGTTACATGTTTCATAAGCATATTCATAAAAATAACAATTAGTCATTTTTTTTGTACATTAAGTTAACAAACTACAGCAGAGCCTTTTCTCAAAACTATATTTTTGTGAGTAGCTACATCTAGGAAATATCTCCATTCTTATAGACCAGGATTTTTCGGTGCTTCCAATACTTTCCCTTTTTTCTTATAACTATTTTTTAAGCTAACTGAATACTCTTGTATCAGGAACTTGAGAAAAACCTTCAGAAAATATTCATCTGTATCAATTATTTAAAATGAAGGTTTTAAAACTTGTTCTCTATCAAAATTCTCGGAAACATGGCTTTAGTCAAGACTCGAAGTTCAAAGGTAGTTATCGTTTAGATATTTTTGATAAACATAGAAAAACTGATTTTACATATTTTATAGTTTATTTTAGAGCTAGAAATTTTTTTTAGTTTAAAATATTTATTTATCAAAAGGAAAAATACTCAAAAAGCTCATCATGAATTATTTGTCTGAAATTTTTTAGTAAGAATGGTATACTAAAATCTGTAATTTATTGCTCGCATGCATTTATTGTTAAAATGTTATACATTGATTCCAACCTTACAAGAAAATGCGAAAAATTTAGGTACATGAAATACTGACTAAAGATTTTAAGATTGTTAATTTAAAATCTCCAGATTTTCAGAAATTTAAAAGAGGGAATTTTCTATTTTAGTTCGAATATAAATTTAAGTCAACATGAAACCTCTTTCAACCTCAAGAAAGGAAGTAAACTGAATGATCGGACCACTAATAAAATATATGTAGCCTCTAAGAACAGCACAAAATAGAATTCGTAAAGAATAATTCATTCATTGTGGTCGTTTCATAAAGAGCTAAGTTCTTTCATTTGTCTTATGAGTGATTATTTTTAATATCGTTAGGTTTAAAGCAAGGGGAAAATTTATGTTGAATGAATAATTATTTTTAAATAATAGAGCACTTTAATAGATTATTAAAAAAATTACATTCTAAAAAAATTAGAAAGCTGTAATTCTACTGAATATAAAGCCTATGTTTATGGAAGATAAATCCATATTTTAATGTTAATAATTTCATCTTTCATCAAAAGAAAGTGAATATGTTAAATTAATTTGCATTCATTAATCATGGTAGATTTTAATAAAAAGAAACTCAAAGTCCTGATAACGTTAATGACCTCAAATATATTTAAAAACGTAAGTCTATAAGAGTGCAATTATATATGCTGTCTACAAATTGTCGAATGTATAATCCGTTTAATAAACCTCTTGACATTGCAAAAATGAGATCTAGCAACTGTATTATTGTCCTTTAAAATAGTTAATATTATTCTTAAATTATTTTACTCTTATGGCAAATAAAAATTAAATATAATCTTGTGAAAAGTTAAAGACGATTGCTGGCAATAATTTGTGCCTGTTTCTTATCATAAAAAAGCAACAAATTTAAAAGGAAATTTAAAACATTACCAATACTACAGTATCTAAAACTCTATTTTATCTTATTTCAATAAGCTAAATGAAAAATTATAATCTATCAATTGATCTTAGCGCAACTCAGATGTCCACAAAAGGTTTTTAGGTTGTCTAATTTAGGAAATTAGATAGAGAATTCTGGAAAAACCTGTCAGAATTATCTTCTAAAGGTTTGAGAGAACTGAAACAGACATGTGCTTTTCACATGTGATTAAAGAATGGACTTCTAAAGAGATATAAAGATCCTAAAGTAGAAAATAAGGATGAAATGTGCAAGGAAACTCACGTGTTGCGTAAGTAATTTTCGAATTTTGTTATCAGAACATTTTTGAGCATTTTCTCTACTTAAATGCTGCCATAAGGCTTTGGTATGATGTTGGGGAATTTTAAAAAATCCCTTTTTCCCTTCACCCCGATAGCTTATCATTTCTTAAATAGAAGTGTTTAAAATTTATGGAAATATGTCCAACAACCAGAAAAAAATTGAAAGGGTGCATCAGAACAGACTTTTATCAACTCTGCAAATAGGTGTTGGCTTTTTTAGCTCTTACAATGCGCTTGAAGTTTTGAAACAAAAATAGTTTTGTACTAAGACAAAGTATCATTGTTTAATTTCTGTCAGTTTCCTAATGATAGCAACATTTTTATGACTCTCTTAAGCATATGCTGATACAGACTTGTGGGTCGGTTGTCATTTAAATAAAGCAAGGAAATTTTATCACAATTGTAGAAGAAAGGATTAATATAAAAGGTCTTTAGTATATAGGAGAGCAAAGGTCAAACAGATATTGTGTTATTGAATTGAATGTTATCTAAAACAATTTTAAAATTTAACATTGCTCAAAACCAATTAAAACAACTATCTAAATATTTCTAATTTACAATTTTATTTTAGGGTTTATTTTTGTGAATAAATATTTTGAAATTAAAATTTCCAAACGACAAAAACATGTATTTATCCTGTTCATAAATTGTCCTTTAAAGCTATGAATTTTCGAAGAGGTTTAAAAGTATAAATTTGCACATATTCTAAATTGTTCAGAAATTGTAACTTTAAATTTCGTAAAAGTCATTACTCAATGTAAAAATAAGCATTCATACTAAAGCTACTGAACTTCAAATCCTTTAGGATTGATCCATCTGTCTAGTCTTCGTTGGGCATGTTTGCGTGTTATTATCGTTGTATTCAATGCATAATGATTTTTGCTTCAGATCAATTTACAAGAAAAATGCCAGCCTGAAAACATTATCATAAATAAAAGTGAAAATGAAAATTTTATTTTGCCATTAATTTCTTTTTGTGATAATATCTTTATAATAATTTTATCATCGATGAAAAAATGAGCCTGGATGATTTGATGAAATAATAGAATGGTTTTGAATTGTTTTCAAAATTCAGAAGTATTGTTAGTAAAATGCTAAAAAATAATTTTAAAAATTTTAAATTACCTAAACGAATGTATGGAAAAGAACTGAATATCAAATGAATAAGTATATTTTTAACTGAAAATTTAATTTTCCAAACATTCTTGACAGTGTTAAAATAGATTTCCTGATATTATATGTTCTGGAAATAGAGAAAAATGTAAAAATCTGGATTAATGTTTAATTAATTAAAAATCTAATTATGATTTTGATAATCTGTTCATCGGAAGTAGTTTTTTTCTCTATAGTTGGACTTACGAAAACTGACTTCTATAAAATAAACAATTTAAAAAACAAATATAATTTTGCTCTATTTTAAAATTTGTTTATCAAGTAATGTACGATCCGAATGAAAATTTCAGCAGAAAGATATCCCATTAATAAAAATAAATGACATGAGTAAGATAAAAAGGTTAAATTTTGTCTGCTGTCATTTTTTTTTTAACTTTTTGGTGATATGCAGAGAAGGTGTATTTAGTAAGTTTAACTTTCAGGAAGTAAATGGTATAAACATAAATCTGTCAAAGATAACTGCAGTTCTTTCCTAAGCACAAAGCTGTCAAAGGTTTGATTACTATTTTTCTTCATAGACTGGTTGGTTCGTTTGTGTTTTCTAAAACGCTTATTTTCTGGGTAAACCCAAGTGCGTTTTTCCACTTGTGCTATTAAATTTTTCTGTCTGACAGTTTTGCTTTGTTTTTCATAGATTTACCAATGTTAAAGCAAAGTATTGTGAAATACAAGAATTTTCTTTTTAATATTATTCCATAACTTTTGAATAAAATAATTCATACTCGATCAATGTATCCGTATTAACCGCTTTTATTCATTTAGCTATAAGCCGTGCAAAAATGTATTTCGAGACAGAGTAGAAAACTACAGAGAAATACACTAATATCTATAGAAAATTATTGAGAAGTACACTAATATTCATAAATTTAATGTTAGTGTATTTAGTGGCGTTGATAAATTTAATGATGAGAATTTGAAGCGTCTTTATACTTCGTCATTCTTTTTTTAAAAAAATCCTTTTTTTTTAATACTTAAACTTTTTTTATTCGAAAGGTTTTTTTATCATTCTTTTGGTTGCGTTAACTTAAATTGGCTTTATGATGGCTTTTATTCGCATTCTGTTATCTTTCATGTTTAGTTATTCTAGGGAAATATTAAAATTTTTAATATTTGCTTAATTTTAACGTAAAACATCGGAAATATTCATGTGTTTGATCTGGTTTTTCCCTTCTGAAACCAGATATTTATACCTTTTCCTATGAAACAATAAAAAGAAAGGATTTCATAAATAATTGGCAATGAAACAGTGATCATTTAATTAAAAACTTCAAAATTTAAAATTTCTGAACATATTTAGTTCATGAAATTTAAAATGTAGAACATTATCAACATAAAAAATAGAGATAATCTTATTGCCACTATTTGTACAAAGCAAAAGATGGTTACTATTTTGCACGAAAAAAGTACAACTTTTTATTATCTGTCTGTATCTTGCAAGGGTTACTATTTCCATAAATCTTTTATTTCTTCGCCAAAGTTTTTATTTCTTCTGGGAAAAAAAAATTCTTTCTCACCCCGCAACGCAATCGTTTCTTTCTTTGGAAACCTGCGACTAGACAGTAACTATTTTTGGATAAAATCTAATGCACTCGCAGAAACGATCTTTACTCCGGAGGTTTTACGCATTTATGTGGATGCAACTAGTTTTTTTTATTACTGGAGTCTTTTCCCGTAGCATGTAGTCCTTTTTTTTATTTAGATCACTGGTTAGTACAAATTGAATAGAATATTTATTTGATAAGATAAAACAGCTAAAATTATTCTTTCGAAACTTCAAGCGAAATTGCTTTAATATTAACTTTTTTCTAGAAGCTTTTTGCAGTATTTACTTATTTATTTGCGGTGATAGGTGACATTTGTTTCTACTGAAACCTTAGTGAAATTTGGAAAATTTGCCAATATCTGATTATAATTATACTGGTCTATAATCTATAGCCAAAATACTTCAAAAATTTAGGCATTCAAATATAACTATTTCGAGAGTTTCAAATTGGAACATGATGATAAAAATTAAATTTTGTTTAAAAATTGCTAATATGAATATTCTTTTTGTACGTATAACTCTATGCTTTTATGTTGACATTATTTATATATAGAATGTCCCTAAAAATCTTATATTTTTTAACTATTGCAATTAAACTTGTACTTACTAATCTGCAGAGTTATATCAAATGAAATACCCAAATGTATAGAAATATCTTGGCTTCTGCAGCAGGTATATTATAAATGTGAAAGTTTGGATGAATGGATGTTTTTTACTCAATCACGCTAGAACGGCTGAACGAAATTGAATGAAATTTAGCACAAAAATAGATTATTGTCAGGAATAAAACATGTGCTACATTTTATTCCACTTAATTAAGTGGTTAATTTTTTATTAATTAAAAACTAACTTTCACGATAAAACGCTGAGGCCAAATCCCGCCAAAGATGAGTAGTTCTCCTGTTTTTGTCCCCAGCAGTAATCAAGTTAGGCTTAGCATGATTTCGACTGATTGCTTCAAACGATTCTGTTTATTTACTTGGTATTAAACTTTATTAAAATCAAATGTTGTTAATTAATCGATCTTCCGAATTCACTCTGAAGTACTTTTAAATTAAAATAAAACAGAATACAGGAAATAAAAAATTTCTAGCCTGCATTGCGCTGCCCCACCAGGCGTGGGAAATTGAACTATTTGAGTTACGCCAACTGCCTTTGAAAGTTCACGAGTGATTTTTGACAACTGTGTTTTAATTTAAATTAAAAGTTTAAAACTTACCTGTATAATACTGTTGTAGCTATCTCAACGTCGATCAATAAATAAAGTGGATTTGATTTGATTTTAAATATGGACATGATCTGGTGTTTTGTTTTATTTTAGTTGCTACACAGTAAATAAATTGTTTACTTGTGTTAGTTGTGTACTTTAAAATTGATTAAGTTGTATTTTTATGCTATATATTCTTCGTATGTGCTTATAGTTTTAAGTACATTGTTTTTAGGATAGTTTCAATCTTTTTGATTTGTTATTGCTTGATGGTTTATCGAAATGCCCCAAAAACGCATATCTATTTTTTCGAAAAGGAGTAATCAAACTCGGGTTATGAGAGTAACTATAAGTAGAGAGTCTAATCCTTAAGCAAAATTTAGAGGGATTAAGGAAGCAGAGCAACAAACTACTTCTCTATCAGTTGAAACTCCATAAACGGTATTGGAATTGATCAAACCGTCTTATATATACACATTAAAATTACCACGCACGCAAAGTCGAGGGTAAAAGCTAATGATAAATAATTATAAAAATTGCATTTTTTATTGGCTTTATTACAACAGAAGTTTCAACGAATTATTTATTTTAAAATAATCTATAAGGCCATCAAATTACATATTTCTGTTTGTAAAATTTTTGAGATGATGGCGGACAAATTTAATGATTGAGACCATTTTACCATACTTTTAATTGATGTCCTAGGAAAACTTCAGTTATTAATTTCTGGGATAATATACCTAACACAATAGGTTATTAAAAGTGTATAATTAAAACAATAATGCATTGTTCGATATCTATTCAAAGTTGCATTCTTTTAACTGTACTTTTGTATATTCTATGAAATTTATCAAAGATTTCCAAAGTCAATTCATTCATTATTTCAGAAATTATGCGAAACAAAATTAATAAAATGTATTGGTAATCTTTCAGAAAATATTTCACGAGTCAACCACTGCCCTTCTAAAAATGCTGCATTACACTTTTATATAAAAAAATTTCGCTGATGATTAACATTTTGAGAGAAGGATGGATTTTATCAGTTATAAAATGATAGTTTTAAAGATTAATTTTTTTCAATTAAAGCTTCGTCTTCCATATTACTTTTCTTAAAAAAGAAAGATGCGATTTCGCCGGAAGAGGACCCATTTGTAAAACCCAAAGGTTGCATAATAATTGTCCATGCAATTATTATAACCATTCATGGATTCTACTAATGTTCTAAGGATGCCACTTTCTAAATAGATTTATTCCGTTAATTATCGGTTTGGGAATGTTGAGCTTGAATTAACCTGTTAGTATTTAAGGTAACTTAAAAATTAAACAAAAATATCAATTTCCGCCTCAGCTGATCTCATCCATTAGACCTCGGGGAAGAAAGGATCCTGTTACTTGTCAGCACAAAACCGTCCTCTAAAAGTTCTTCCATAAAAAAAAATGTGAGTAAGTTAAGAAATGGCATGTTTTCCACAACAATTGAGCTGAAATTATAAGTACATACAGCATTTCAAATCGTTCCTCGTTATTGAAATAAGGAAAGTTATTATAAACCGTATTTTAGGAAGTTGAATATTACATACGGAATCTAAAGCAAAACTAATAATAATAATAATAATAATTTTCTTGATCGTTATTCTAATACTGCTCTGCGACATTTTAAGAGTTCGGTTACACAAATTTTAATTGTCTTCTTTATAAAATTGAAATTGCAATTATTAGCCAATCACAATAATCAACATTATAGTGCTAAACAAATTTCTTTCAAGCCGTGATTGTATTACTTGACAAATATTTGCCTTTGGTAATTTTCTGAAATGAATCAATTTGCATTTCTGAAATAAATACGTTCATTAAGAAAATATATTTAGGACATTTACTCAACATTTTTCAAAAGTATGTGAATAATATTGGTAATTTTTGTTATATGTATAAAAAATTCATATTTGATTCACAAAAGTGAATTTTCTATTTTATAAAGAACAAATTGCAAACATTCTGTGCAAGATAAAGCATGATCTATAGATAGAGGTTGTATCCATTGTATAAGTCTTCTCCCTGATGGAAGAATTGCACCATGAAATTTGATCTTCAAAAACGAATTCTCTCTCTCTCTTTCTCTTTTTGCATTCATTCATTGCACTGTTGTCCTGTGAGCGATGGCCATGAGGAATGCTCGAGTATGGAGAGAAGCCAAATGGAGCACAATTAGTGTTGGCAGAATACTGTTGGAACGTTACACGTGAAGCATGTATCGATTCATAAAAATTTGACAGTAAAGAAACATTGTGTACGCTACTAATATCCAGATTACTTTGTCCTATTGTGTTTTAAATAGGCTCGTTACAATGATTTGATTAACGACTTAATATCCCTGTACTGCAAATGTATTACATCATATGTATGTTTGTTTTAATAATAACTTAACTATTTTGTAAATCTGAATTAATTCTAGATGGTAATTTTTGTTTTGTTTAATACTTCAAAACCTTTCGAAATTAGGAACATTCAAACATTTCCTTTTAGTGAACAAAATATTGAAAACTGTCGGTCAGTGCTATATCTAATATATATTAGTAATAAAGTGTAATGTATATGCATGTACACACACACACACACACACACACACACACACACACACACACACACACACACACACACACACACACACACACACACACACACACACACACACACACACACACACACACACACACATATATATATATATATATATACATACACACTGAAGTGACAAAAGTCATGGTATGACTGTTAATATCGTGTCGGTCCTCCTTTTGCCCGACGAAGTGCAACAACTCGACGTGTCAAGGAGTCCACAAGTCGTTGGAAGTCCTCTGCAGGAATATTGAGCCATGCTGACTGTATAGACGTTCATAATTGTAAAAGTGTGGATGGTGCAGGAGTTTGGGCACGAACGCACCTTTCGATGCTGTCTCATAAATGCTCGATGGGTTTCATATCGGTGGCCAGATCATGCGCTGGAATTGTCCAGAATGTTCTTCAAACCAATCGCGAACAATTCTGGCCCGGTGACATGGCGCATTGTCATCCATAAAAATCCCATCGTTGTGTGGATGCGTGAAGTCCATGAATGGCTGCAAGTGATCTGCAAGCAGCTGAACATAACCATTTCCAGTCAATGATCGGTTCAGTTGCACCAGAAGACCGAGTCCATGCCATGTAAAAACAGCCCACACCATTATGCAGCCATCACCAGCTTGAACAGTGCCTTGCTGACAGTTTGGGTCCATGGCTTCGTGGGGTCTGCGCCACACTCGAACTCTACCATCAGCTCGTAAGTACTGAAATCGTGACTCATCTGACCACGCCACGGTTTTCCACTGGTCTAGGGACCAGTCGATATGCTCACGAGCCCAGGAGAGTCGCTGCAGGTGATGTCGTGCTGTCAGTAAAGGCACTCGAGTCGGTCTTCTGCTGTCATAGCCCAAGGAAGACAAATTTCGCCGCACAGTCCTATCGGACACGTCCCTCGTACGTCCCACATTGATTCCTGCAGTTATTTGACGAAGTGTTGCGTGTCTATTAACATCGACCATTCTACACAGACGTCGGCGGTCTCTGTCGTTAAGTGCAGGTGGTCGCCCACTGCGCTGTCCATGATGGGATGGGATGCTTGAAATTTCATACTCTCGGCACACTCTTGATACTGTGGATCTCGGAATGCTGAATTCACTAATGATATCCGCAATGGAATGACCCATGCGTCTAGCTCCAACTAACATTCCACGTTCAAAGTCTGTTAATTCTCGTCGTGCCGCCATAAATCACGAAAAACCTGTTCACATGAATAACTTGAAAACAAATGAAAGCTCTGGAAAACGAACTGCGCATTTATACTTTTTCGCTGCGATACTACTGTCATCTGTATATTTGCATATTGCTATCCCATGACTTTTGTCACTTCAGTGTATATATATATATATATATATATTGCGTGTTTACATAATGAACAGGAGAAAGGAGATTAGAACTATACATAATATAGAAGGTAATTAGAAATAGATTATTTACCATTTGTACTTTCAATGGATTTATAATATCAGGGGACATAGATTGATTAAGAATATTCGAGTAAATAGTAAACAAAACTGACGTTAAACTATTTTAATAAAATTCATTTACGTCTATCTCATTTAGGTACTTGAAATTACTTCATTCATAAATAAACTGCACAAAAAAAATTCAATTGAAATTAAACACTACTAATTTTCATAATGAACCATTTAGTCGCCAAAGATTACTAGGATAAATGAATGTAAATCAAATGGTAAAAGTATGTCTTAAGTAAAACTTGAGAAACTGAATATTTTTTAATTTCATTTCCGAGATTTAGATCTGTAATTTACATTGATTTAATCCAATTGAAAATATTGTGTAATTCAGATTTAGGAAGAAGACGGAACAGAAAGATTTTCTTATTTTATCGCATCTATTAGTGATTTAAGGTAATAAACAGCTCTTCTTTGGAAAAATGTAACAAATTCCGTTAAGGTAACAAAGAATTCTACTACAATTATGTTTTATGTTCGTTAATAGTAAAACTGCAAGTCCTGATAATGTTCAATGATTCTTTTTATGAGAAAAAAAGGGTTTTTTTTCTTCTTATAAAAGAATTCTATAGAAAATATTTTTCAAAATAAATCGAAAAAATTTTAATGAGATTACTAATTATAAAAAATAGTTTCAAATTTTATATAAACAAAAATTGGGCTATTCCTATTAATAAAGAACACTGTAGATTATCTCCATGTTGATATGTCTCTAAAAATAGAGAAGATCTTGTAGCAATATTGTAAAATATTTGTGTTTGTAGGGATGGGAGTTAATGTATTGAAAATATTCATTAAGCATGATATTTTTCGAAACCGATTTTTTAAAACAAGAATTGATTTAAATTCTTGTTTTAAAAAATCGGTTCTTTATTTATTGATACTTTCAACTATAGTATGACATGTTGCATATAATCTGTAAATTTAAATATGAAAATCGCATGTTTGAAATAAATTGACAAATTCTTTTCTTTTGTGCAAATAATATCATTTCCCTCCCAAAAAATGCTGATTAAACTTTTTTCGAATTTCTTCGATTTCTTTTAATGTTTAATTTTTGAATGGATATTTAATCTTTTCATTTATTACCACTACTGGTCTTCCTTTCTCGTCACATATTTTCTACCTTGTGTAAAGAGTTTTTTCTAAATAAAATTATTTAAAACAAAAAAAAAATCAATTTAAAACATTAAACTTCCCAATTCTTATGTTGCAATTTTTGTTTAATTAAGATCAATAAATGCAAGTTGCCCATTCTAGTTCGTAGACCAATGGAAACTTTAAAATTTCGAATATTGATATATACATCAAACTGGAAATAAATGCTCTAAATCACATATAAATTTGTATCCGATGCTATTTTAGTTAATAAATGTATTTCCGAAAAAACTGCGTAGTAGAAAAAATACGTCTTCATAAAATGCGATTTTTCTATTTAGACAGATTTAATAAGATATTCCTGGCACACTAACGTTTTAAAAAGAACAAAAAAAAATCTACTTCGAATTTTAAAATTTTAGATCACTCAGTAGCTACTCCAAAAAGACGCCGGACGTTGAATGGCGAGTAAATATTATTTATATATATCAAAATATCCTTACCTAAATGTATGATAATTCTAAAATTATGAAAAAAACATTTTAAAGATAAATATGCGACTAGAAATAACACAAGTGCTACATATCTTTTTAAAGTAGGATAAGAGGATGTAAATACTTAATACGGATTCTTCAATGCAACAGACACTCCTTGTAGAGTTACAGAGTGATTATAAAAGAAAGTGAAGATTTCAAAAGCTAAAAAATGGCAGAAAATATTTTAAGCTCAAAGAATATTTATCAACTGAAAAATGTCTCTAAGCACAAGTCAATCAGTTTAATTTTGACTAATAATTAATCGCATCTTGTTAATTAATTATCTTCTTTTAATCTTGTTAATTAATTATCTTGTCCGAAAGTTTTAGTGCGAGAATTTTAGTAAAATACATACTGTCTGATTACTTAAAATGGAATGTTAACATAATTAAATTAATCTTAAAGTGGTCCTATTTTCGAATCATTGATCAATTACAAAGCAATATATCTTATTTCACAGCCAAATTCTCAAATTTCTACATTTTTAAGAATGCGTTTGACTTACTAAGATTTTGAGGGAGAGTAATTTCAAACTCAAAAAGTCTCAAATCTGACTGGCAAATCCCCGGCATAGTTTGCACTTAACTACCGTGGGTTTTATGTATATTAAGAGGAAAACTTATCGGAAGTCAAGTTCTATTTTAAAATGAAGCGCATTTTATATTTTTAACGGAGATGAACTAAAAGACAAAAGCTTTGAAAAACCTTGGATATCTAATTGTTAATAGAGATCTTAAAGGTATGTTATGATGTTAATGGGATGTTAAAAATAATTAAATAAACTTCAGCCATATTCTTTAAATTTTAGAATTCAATCCTTAATGATAATTTCAATGATTAAAAATTGAAATTTTCCTTTCCAACGATTGAAACGAGTTCTTTTCTTTAAGCACTATTTTTTAAAAAACGTTTTTGAAAAAAGAAAGGTTTTTCTTTTCCTTTCTTTATATATCTATTAAATTTTACACAAATTAAAAAGAGATTGATACTTTTAGTACGAAACCTGGTAGCAGTACAAGGCTTTCAAGCTTATTAATGCACATTTATGCTACTTTTTGAAATTTACTACTGGTTATCAAAATGTATAAAATATGTATTTAATATTTCTATAAGTATGTTTATTAATACTGCATGAAATAGGTATTTAATACTTCCATAAACGTGAATATCAATACTACATAAAATATGTATTTAAAATTTCTATGAATACGTATATTAATATTACACATTATTTTAAAATTATATATATATCATATTCAGACTAGGCATTTTGACCAGAATTCTGGAAATGCAAGATAAAATCTGCAGATATATATCGGATAATTCGCTTGAAACGTTTAAATGAAATTAAATTCAGTATTTTCTTAAGAGTGGATCTAAAATATTTTTTAAATATTAAAAGAATGTATAAAATTTGAAAATCCTGAAGTTATAAATGAATTCTTTCAACTCTGTGAACAATATATTCGAACGACAAAATATTATAAATTTCGAAAACAGATTACGAAATCTGTTCCACCCAGAGATGGAGATCCTATCTCCGAACGGAGAAATCACTCGTCTTTCTCTTCTTTCCTATGATAGATGGTTGCTGTGGCAACTGGCGATAACATGCCAAAAATGGTGGCTCGACATGCGGTGGCCGGTTATTAGCTGCGCGCGCGCGATGACGTCACAGCGGCTTTCACTGCAGCGGCCGACCATCGCGACACCTGTGGATATTAACGTTAGTTACGCGCCGTTTCATTATTCCGGGACAATTGTTTCGGCCGGAAAGCCCAACGAGTGTCCCGGAATAATGACGAAGACCATGAATCAGTCGCCTCTGCACTTAGCGCAGGAGAAACCAGTCATTAAGTTGAGCGTTTCGTCTTTCAATTTTTTTTCTTGTTTAACATTCTCTTTTCTAATTATTATACCGCTGATGAATGACATAATCTGCTGTCATGAAGTAAAATCATATCTTGTGATTGAGAGCTGCTTTGTTCAAATCAAATACAAAAAAACAAAACAAAAAAACTTTAGAAATTTTTTAATTCACATTTTTTTAATTTTATTTATAATTATGCCAGAAAGTATTACAACAAATTCTGCAGAAATTTCGTATGTATATCTAGTGCAGACTAATTACGTTTAAAAAGACATCTCTCTTAGAAAATATCAATTAAATATATACATAATAACAACTTATCTTGATAAATATCAAGAGTAGTTATCAATTGAGCCTTAGTCATTTATTTGTAAGCGAAACACATTATCTACTATTCTGTAATAACTATGTTATGGTCTTGTTAACTCAGCCGTGTCTTGGGGCAATGCACTGGCACGTGTCCTGCTCTTACTATACATGCAATACTTAGGAGAAAAAATTTTTCAGTTTGGGCAGATTTTCGGCGAACCTGTGTAGAACTAAATATTTTAAGTAGCGAATTTACTCATTTCGGGATTTTCAAGTTTCCATATTTGACTTTCTGAATTACGAAGAATATTTACAGAATATATTGTTCGCCGATTTAGAGTAAAAAAATAATTAATTAATTAAAAAGGGGTGAATCCTCTATATTGTTGAGTAAATTTATTCATTGCTTTATTTTAAATGTTCAATTTCTTGCTTTCTCATTCCTAAAGAGTGAACCAAGAAAATAATATAGAATTAATAACAAAAGAGAATCGATAAATGCAAAATAATGTAACAGGGATGCAAACTTATATATTATTTGAATTTAAATTTTTATATTTCATTTCCTCATTAAAGAAGAATGATCGTATAGAGTAGTTTAACATATTATGAAAAGACGATGATCTTGAGATGTCAATGCATTTTGACAATGAAAATATTTTTGAGTAAAATAAAAAAAGGAATGACATTAGTTATTTACGTATATAAAAGCCTGATTTACTCAAAAACAAGTCAGATTAATGAAATTTGTGCCAAAATCGGAGATATATAGCAAATTTTTAAACAATTGTACTTTTTTTTAAAGAAAAAATATACTTCACCCAAATTGTTAGACAAAGATCCGAACTTTTGAGTCAGTCTTTGGGTTTTTCCACTTCCAATCGATGATCTCATGTAAACAAAACTGAAAGATTCGAATCCGACTTTTCAAAGTTTAGTGATTTGTTGTTGGCGGCACTTATTATGCAAATTACGCATACTTAACTAGTATAAATACGTGTGGAATTAAAATCTGTGGGTTTTGATGTTAGAATGAGGCTCGGATGATATAAGACCATGCGGTTGGCTTGCCTTTTAGGAATTTTAAAGATGAATAGCTGCGTTTTTAGATTGAATGGTCGAATTCGAATCTGTTAAAGTTTATTCACAGTATGTGGTAATATTAATTTATTTTGATCTTTATTTTGAGATTTAACGTATTTTTTTTCTTTTTGCTCTAAGAATGAGCCTGTTGACTTTTACTTAAATAAATATGAACTTTTATAAAAACTGCTTTTATCATTCTTCCTCGACAATAAATTCCACTGCACAGCTTTGCTAATTTCGGATTAATTCATCCGGAAATCTAACGCAAATTACGATTGTTTTCTATACTTATAAGCAACACAATGAATTTTTAAAAACTTTATACAGTTCAATATGATATACCTACCCGTGAGAATTTAAGACAAAATAATGAAAGGTGAAAGCAGATTTCTTTAGTATGTTCGTTGCTACTCAAGAAGAATGAAAGCATTTTATTATTTTTTAATCATTTTATTTATTCAATTGTTCCAAGGTGCGTACACAGAGAAAATATTTTAACTTATTTTAGTTAACGAGATTTATTTCTTTGCAGACATATCTCCATGAGGTTTATGTAAAGTTTTCCAAAAATGTTAGCTCTATTTGTTTTGCTAATTTGTATGTAGTCTCCGAATATTGTGCGCGTAATCTTTAAAACGTGTCCTCTCTATTTAATTCATAATATATACTGAAACACTTAAGGTATCCGATTACGTTCGAAAGAATTTTTTTAATTGGATTTTTTCAAAACTATTTAAAATTATTGTTTTTAAATGTATTGCTAATTATGACATAAAATACTATAAATACAACAACATTATTTAAAAATGTAATATATTTTGAAAAATTTAGTGAATTTTTATGAAATTTGATCAAAGCGGTTAATACTCTACACAAAACTGTAATGTAGAAATCCTATTTATCTTTATTATCAAATTATGGAATATAATGATGAATGAAGTGAACCAAAATCAAAGAAAAATCTTGAGATGCAAAGAAATTATGGGTAAAAAATACACATATATATGTATTTTCTTTCTGTAACTCACGACTTAATTTTTATAAAAACACCTGCAAGTGAAAAAGTATTTCACGAAAAATAAAACTTTGGGTTCATTTCATTGCCCATATTATTTAAAACACAAGCTGAAATTTTTTAATAAATATTTCCATTAGGTTTTGAGATATGTTAACGGTGGAGAATTTTTATTAAACTTAAACTTTTGAGAAAATTGAAAGCAAAGACAAATTTTTGCTGAAAAATATGTGACCCTAGATTATAAATGGGGCCTTCCTTTTCCTAGAAAAGATAAAATGTTTTGGAAAGTGGAAAGTTTGAACTACAAGAAATAACAATAAAAAAATTCGCCATAAAATAACAATAAAAAAAGTTTTTAACGTAATCGGATACCTTAAACGCTTGTCTTATGAAATCGTTTATAACTTAAAGTTGTAAATGACTTAATTATTCGCAAATATCTGTTTCTCATATTCACTCGGCTATTCGGGAAATTTAAATTTTCTTCAATAAAAGTTGCCAGGTAACATTTCACTGTGATTATGAGAATTCTAATAAAAATAATAGAATAGAATAATGAATCAACTTGTGTAAATAATAAATAACTGTCGTTGGGTTCAAGTTTAAATCCAGTGAGAGTAAGCTCCTCAAGAATTTCTTGTGAATACTTGAATAAAATTTCTATACCCTCTCCCAAAAAGCTACGAGCCTTAAAAAAGTCTTAATTACCACGAATGTTTATAATTTTATTTTCTGAGTGCTGTGAATAAACATGTAATATTTCAATCGTATAAAGAATAAAGTTGAATAAAAAAATTTAGTATTTTTTTTCATCCAATTGATATCAAAATTTGATGCAGAACAAAGATTTTAGTAACTTTTTTTTAAAGTGGATTTCGGATTTACTATTGAAAGTTGTTTCTTACTGAAAATTCTATAGGAAATGAAATCACTTCTCTCCTTTTCTCTATCTTTTTTTCTAAATCTGGTGAGCATGGCTGGCCAATTAATGTTTGATATGCGTTTAATATGCAAGTATTAGAAGATTTGATATGCATTTTGAATACCTTTCTCCGACCAAATAAACCTAAAAATAAACCTAGAACTTCAATTCTAGTGGAAAGATCGCACAGCGAGTTGCTTTTAATTAAGACCTTATATAAATTTTTTATTCATCGTATTTTCATGAATGACGTGAGGAGATAAAAATCAGTCTAATCAACTGTCAACTATTTGATAAATTTGATTCTAAACTTCATAAAAATATATACTTTAGATGCTAAAACTGAAATTAGATTTGGAATCAAATGTGATGTGATAAATATCTTATGTGCTAAAACTGAAATTAGATTTGGAATCAAATGTGATATGATAAATAGATTATGTGCGAAAACTGAATTTAGATTAATTACAAATAATTTAGATTAATACAATAAATTAAAAATGTGATGTTGATATATATTGTAGACGATAAATATGTTTATAAAATCATATCTATCTTGCTCTTTGAGTTTTGCTATTACCATAGACACTATAATGGCAGGCAGCCGAACTGACAATTTTTTTGAGAATACTTTCTTTAAAAGTGTGACAAAAAATCTACAAATTTAGTATAAAACTACATACAAACAATATGTTTAGTTTAAAGCATTTTTTGGCTATCGTGTTCACAGACAGACAAACAAACATTATTCTAGAAACATTTTTCCCTAACTCAAAGAGGTCTGAATCAAGGAAAATATGTCAAAAAATCGAGTTCAAATTTTTTTTGATTTTTTTTACTTGACTGACTTTCTCTCCGTTAACTTCGCATACAAGAAAGTAAAATTATGTGGCCGTAACAGCAGGGGGACCGGACAATTTGTAATAAAGTAAAAAAATGTGCAGATAAAACTCTAAGATAATTTCAAGAGGCAAATGAACCAGACACCAATGCTAGAAAATCAGCAGATAGTTTAACATATGAAACAAAGTGTAATTAGTTTTCAAAATATAAAGAAAAGAAAGAGATGCACAAATTTAAGGGTAAACAAATCCATAATATACAAAAGATTTATGCAAAATATAAAATGAGCTCACATAAAATCTCACTTTTTTTTCTTTTTCTCCCTCTCTCTCACTCACACATACACAAACATTCATAATAAATTAGCCAACAGCTATAATCAAAAGAGCAAATATTGTATATCAATATTTACTGCTTGATATATTATATTATACATCAAAACAGTATAGTTAAAAGACGCATCCTTTAAAAAAGATGTTCAATAAAAATGCAGCTCTTTAAGACAAAAACTGTAAACGTGTTTCATTTTCAATGTATTTTATTTTGCTTTGAGATGAAAATGAGATAGTCTGATAAGGAGATTGAAATAAATTTTTACTCTTCAATCACGGTTTCATGATTTGACTCACACAGTTTCATCTAAATTTTTAACAAGTCACGAAACTGTTCAAAAGGGAAAGTGCGCAATTCCTGATAATAACCAAATACAAGATTTCAGAATTATTACAACGGATATTGAAAAACATTGCATCTGTATAATCTTTATAGTCTTTCCAAACTTTTTTAAATGCATTTTATAAAATGTGGAATAAATAATTTAAAAATCAACATTTTTGCAAAACCCCAACTTGGAAAAATATGAAGAACTAATGGTACTTAATTTGAAATTATTTAAAGGTTAAAAATAATCCTGATCAATTTTCAGATAACCCCAGATTCAGAAACCCATGGGAATGAAATGAGGAAACTTGATAGTTACGAAATGGCAAAGTTATGGGAAATGACGTTACCACCAAAACGCTGTTACAGCATTGGTCAAACACACTGGCAAATATGTGGAAGAGTCTCATCTTGCATTCTTACAAAATCAATAATTTCGTTGCTGAATTTCTGGAGAAATGTAATTCTACAACATTGATTTATATCAAGCACTTGTGACAGATCTCAGAGCATGGTTTCCTACCTGTGATAGTGATCTGTCCCCAAACAGAATATTGGCATTGATCTTTAAATCGGTACATTGAGTCGATTCTCCGGCGTCAACGATAGCGGTTATGCTTATTATCCTCTCCTCAACGAGCGTACTTCAGTCTCGCATCATCTTTCTTATTATTGAACTTCAGATAGCGAGCCCTTTTTTTAAAATAATAATGATTTCGGTGTTTTGCACAGAATTTTTTCCTGCCGCAAGACCATTACAAACTTCGTACTTCAGAGATTTTGTATGAGGCAATTTGAGTCTCATCTAGTAGACAAACTGAATTTTCTCATCCCTATTGGTGTTCAAAGATGTTAGGCTAAAGCCGCGGTTACACGACCCGAGAATATTCAGACTTGCCAAAATTTTCCACTTCAGACCCCTCTTGCGTTTTTCTGGACGCCTTTGACGCCTGGGCACTTTACCGCCAAATTGTCGGTAGAATCGACGGACAAAAAAGAAAACCAGAAAACCGCAAGAGGGGTTGAAGGGGAGCACGTGACTTGTCTGAACGGAGGGACAGGTCATGTAATCACAGCTTAAGACCTCTCCAGGCAAATGGGGTAAGTGTTCTCTATCTTGAAATTTTAGTGTGTGTCGTGCAATATAGGTGCATATATAAAACTAAATTATAAATTCTATAGTCATTTTTGGAAATGTTTAAGAATTTAGTTGCATTGCTTAATTACTTTGCTCATTTTATTCTATATCTTAAACTTACTTTCATGTTCCCAATCCCCTTCAACTCCCATAAATTTTACCTTAATGAATCATATTGTAAAATATAGGATAATTTAAGAATGAATATTAAAACACCCTCTATTCATTTCAGTTATGCTATTACTTATTTTTAAATAATTCTGTGAGGGCGCCACCGATCATGAGAAGGAGGAAACAAAGTGAAGGGAGGAGAAAGGGGTGAGCTGAATGGCGGGAAGAGAGAGAAACGGCGAGAGGGTCATTGAACGAGGAGAAAGACTTCATGTGAGGTGTTGAATGATGTGGTGTCTGTAATAATTTTATTTAATTGTTTTTGTTTGTTGTGTGTCGTCCTACGTGAATGTTAATTAAATGTTGTTAAAAAAATTAAATCTGGTGTCTTGCCAATTATTGTAGTTCAGTTTTACTAATGAAAAGGGCAGTCTTTGCCTTATTTGTTTTTCCTTGTAGAAGTCGGAATCGGAAATGCTCGGCGACGCCGACAAATTCTATTAATCATTGTTTCTCCTCATTTCCAATATATTTAGAATGTCTCAATAAGTTGGATTTAGGCATTAATAACTTCTTTTGTAAATATTATATCAATATAACTCCTTCATCGCATTTATTAGCTAGAGATTGTAATAAAGTAAAGTCGAATTCGGTTCTTTTATTTTATTAGGTAATTTTAATGAATTTTTGAACTTTCATAAGTAACCCTTATTAAGGCTTTTCCTTGCCCCCGATCATGGAAAGGAACTTTCAAGATGGGTAATAACAGACTCACAATAGAAATAGTTATAACCAGCTCTTCTAATTTCTTTGTAAACTTAGGATCAACCGATGTCCACTCCCCACTGTGAGTGGAAAAGAAAGAAAATTGAAGGAAGAAGGGGCCAATTTCAAGATTAGGGCGGTGAGAAAACTACAAAATAAAGGGCTGGCTATCGTATGGGATAAGGAGCAGGAATTTGACCAATTGAAGAAGATAATCGAATCTAATGATGCTCTTAAAAAGAATTTATCTGTCAGATTGCCAGGGAAAAGACTCCCAAGTCTAATCACTTACAACCTCCCAACGACACTTCAAATAAAGATGTCCAAACAACATTGAAAACCTACACAAATATCTAGGAAGATCTCCGACTCCGATTCAAAATAAAAGATCGCAGAGAAGGAAAAAGCCTTTGGATTCTGGAAACTCCCGGTGTGGCTCTCCATAAGTTTAAACAACTAAAAAAAGATCCCTATAAGCTGGTCCTTGTACCAGATGAAGTAATTTTTTTTACATCAAGAGGTGCTTGACCTGTCAATCCTATGGCCTATGGTCATACATCCTTTTTAAAGGAGTGCAAATTCACTACGCCATTTTTTGGTTGCTGTGTTTATAGGTACCACAGTAGAAGCTACAGAAGTGAGGATTCCAGCTGCATAAAATGATCCGAAAACCACAGACTAATTTCACCGTGCGACACAGAACCATCGAGAATCAATGTCTCTGCTACCAAAAAGGAGTAGCAGCTTATAAAAAAAATCAAGGAACTATTTTTAGTATGGACCTTAATTTTGAAAATCCCTCTCTTCCCTTTAACATATCGACATCAATGACTCTAGATTTACTTAGTTCGAATAAGAGTCTTTTCTATGATCAGATTCATTTTTGATCGCTTCTTCAAAAAGTATCAAATTTTTAAAAAATTATTCAGATTAATCTCGCCAAATCTAAAGTAGCAACAACCTCTCTCGTAAAGCAGTTCAAACGATCTCTCCTGTCATCTTCCTGGTAAGAGAACCGTATGTCGAAAATGGGAGAATAGAAGGTCTTCTTTGCCAGTGGACAAGATGGTTATCAAGAAATGGGAAGGCAGGCATTATCCTCTTATTTTCCTGCAGTTATCTAATACTCCTTGCTTCAGGCGAGAACACAATAACAGTCAAAATTCCCAACAGATATAAACTTTTAAATATTATTTCTGCCTATTCTTCTCCAGCCACGAATATAGAAGAAACGATCAAAGAACTTGAAGAAGCCCTCACCAAATTGCAGAATGAAAATCTAATCATAGGTGTTGACATGAATGTACTCAGTATCCGATGGAGTTATCAAGCAGATAACAATAGAGGATATCAATTGGAAAAATTTTAGCTGAAAAAAACTTCTATGTTCTAAATTTTCCAGGCACAGAACCCACTTTTCAACGCCACAATGACGAAGACTGGCCTGATCTAACTCTGGATTCAAACTCTATCTTAGCTAACTTATTCGACAGGAAAGTTATGGAAAATGAATCTCTTAGTGATCATAAATTTCTTCAAATTATCATCAATTCATAAATTTATAAGCTTTCTTACCTTATATTTAAAACAAAATTTGGGGGGTCACAAGAAGTTCTGCAATCATTTCGGAGGAAAGCTTTTTAAATCATTCAGGAATTTTCAACAACTGAAAGTCTCACGCTGCTACAGAAAAACTTCGATTGAAATACTAAACTCTTGTCTGTATTTATACAACATAAAGAAAATTTCTACAACATAGAATATTTTGTGGTGGAATCAAAATCTGGAAATAAAGAAAAAGGGACTCAATGCACTGAGGAGACGCTTGAGAAAGAGAATAGGAGATATCAGACAATATTACCAGAAAATTTATTCAAAGAAAAGTGCAATTTACAAAAAAGAAATACATGCAAAGAGAAGCGCTTGGAGAAAATTTTGGTCGTATGCGAGTTCATCTTACGGAGCGCCTTTTAATTCGACAATGGTTGCACAATCACCCTCAGTAATTTCAACTTATTGGAAAACCCTTTTACAGAAAATGCTAAGGACTTTGCAATTAAAATCCTTCAACAGCTTTATTCCGAGGTGGCAGAAGAAGAAACAAATTTGCACTTCATTCCTTGTAATTTTGAAGAAGCCTTTACTAAAACAGAAATTGGAAACATTATCAAAACGCTTCCTAGAAACAAGGCCCCTGGCTATGATGGTATTGATTCAATAGTTATATGATCATCCCCAGTAACTTTCCAGAATTATTAACTACGTACATAAACAAATGCCTCGAGCTAAAAAAAATTCCCTACTTTAAAAAAAATAGAATTAATTGTTCTCTTTAAGAAAAAACGGGCAGGAAAAAAACAGATTGAAGTCTTATAAACCCATTTCTCTCCTTCCGACCTTAGGGAAACTATTAGAAAAATTATAACTTCAAAGAATAAACTTTACTCTTAAAGTTTATGTTACACCCTCACAAGTTTGACTTCACAACAGGCAAATCAATGAATCATGTTCTTCGAAAATTGCTTGACGTCATGAAAGAGACCAAGGAAAGAGAACATTAGGTCATAGTTATCTCGTTAGACATCAAAGGTGCTTTTGACAACTTAAAATATAACACTATAAGAAAAGATTCAGTAAACTGCATACGAGAACTAATACTTCAGAAACCTTAATAGACATCCTCTCCAATTGCAAAGTGGCAATTCAAGCGAGTGACTGACCAGCGGTATGGAAGCAAACACAAGGCTGCTTCCAAGGATGTTGTACATCTCCTTACTTTGGAACATAGTTGCAGATGAAATTTTAAAAACAGATTGGCCAAGAGAAATTCATTTACAAACATATTCAGACGATTTCGCATTTGTCATCAGCGGGAAAACTCGGCGAGAACAGGAAAAACATACAAACTTAGCACTCAAATCTTTTAAAATATGGATTGATAAAAATCAGATCGAAATATCAATAGAAATATCAAATATTTATTTATAGAAAAATTGTACAGTGGACCAACTGCTCGTTGTAACTACCAGTCTCTTAAACAAACATCATCTCTCAAATATTTGGGAGTAATATTAGATGAAAATTTAAACTGTATTTCTCCCATACAAGAACAAGGTTCTAAGGCCATCAGCCTCAACAACTTTGTCGCATAGCAGGTCACCACTGGGGTCTACAGCAAAGATTCAGTAAGACCCTATATCAAGCGGCCACGAGAGGATGCTCCTGCATGGTGTAAATGCGTGGTTATTCTCATCTCCTCCAAGATTGGAAAGAAAATTAGCATCTATTCAAAGGATTCTTCTCCTAGATATTACCGAATCATACCGTACAACTCCGTCAACAGCTTTGCAAGTCATAACCGGCATTACGCCACTTCACCTGTAAACTCATCAAGAAGCCCTCTATATCAATATCACATGCTTTAAGAAAGAAATAGAGTTTGAAGATGAAACATATTATCCAAGATAATTTGAAGAAAAAGTCAAGAATATAACTATCTACCCATCTTTGTTTGAGATAGAGAAACAAATTTCAACAACACAGCCCTTTGAAGAGAAAGAATAACGTCTAACATTCTACACAGATGGGTCCAAAACAGAGCTAGGAACATGTTTTTCATATTGCGCATTCGAAAATATAAAAGTACTTGAATGGAAAGTAAAATAAACTGGAGGAATCCTCACTGAGTTGCAAGCCGAATTACTTGGATTGAATAGGGCTATCATTCGAGCTAGTGAAGTAGCGAGCTATTCGGCGATTCCATTCACTTTGCGACTTCTTGCCCTTTTACTCTCTCATGGCACCTCAGAAAACCCTCATCATCGCTAGAAAGTCTATATTACAAAAGAGTCTTTAATAATCCTTTTTCCAAAAGTGGAATCATAAACATGATTAGACTCTTAATTTATCAGGGAGAGCTGCTTCAATTAGATTAACTCTATTATTTTCTTAGGACACCATTTAATACAACTCGCAATTTATTCATAATTTGTTTTTCTTTCCCCCCGCAAGTAACTAATATTTATAACCCTTTATTTTTGCATTCATATTGCTCATTACATTGTTCATTCATCCAGTTTTTTGTACTCAAGATATTTTTCATTCTGGCATTTATCCTTTCTTGTTACGTCTTATATGTATTTGTGATTTATCTGTTAATTGTTGCGAACTGTTTTTTTCTTTTTTTTTTTTTAATAAAATCCATCTACATCTGTACCAAATCGGAAAGGGGTCACATGAGCTCTAGAAATGGAGGTGTAGTGTGGTGTTAAATGTTAAATTAAATCGGTACATTAATCTAACTACACTAAAAAACTATACTACATATGCCAGAAAGTAAAAGAGGGTAGGGTAAAGCAAAATAATACTTTTGTTGCACAAAGATATTTTCAATCATTAGATAAATGAAATCAACGTTTAAACTCTTTCCACATTGAAATAAACACAGTTTCCTTTCTTCTTTTTCATAGTCTAAGTAAAAAAAAGTTTCATTTAAGAACTGTTGACCTCATTTCATGGATGCGCTGATAAATTGCACCATAGTCTGTTATTTCCTCTTCCGGAGAAAAGCTTCTTCCCTGTCAGGGAATCAATCAGCCATAGCTATGAAATAAATCTCTGGTGTCCTTGTTGGGACATCTCCTGATTGCTTACCGAGTGTGATGAGGCTTAGGATGAGATAACCCTTATCCGGAGGACATACTCATTGATGCTTATCTAGTTAGTTAGTTTGTTTTTGATCCTGGTGATTTGTCATTAAAATTGTTATGCTGATATCAGATAATAAGACGGCTGCGTTGGAGATATATTTTAATAAATGTCAAAGTAATGAAAGATCAACTGTTTATTGACATTGATGTTATTTAAGACGCATTTTCGGCTGTATCATATTTTGTATTGAAAACAGATTTTTCAACGAGTGGAAGATGAAATGTGTTGAAATGGCAGACTTAGAAGAAAATTTCTCATGACTTTATTGAAATGGTATTTTTTAACTAACGAACGTTGCACTACCCCTCCAATTTTCCTTTCATATTTGTAGAATAATTGACACAAAAATGTTTATGTTTTAAAGTTTGAATTGGTATTTTATGGTAGAATCTGTTCAGCTATCATGATTGTGATAAAAAGGATGCTTATTTGAATGACGTAATTACATTCAAATATACAGGGTGAATCAAAATGAATATATCGATTACAAACGGCTATAATTATTTAATGAAAAAGAATTTATCAATAATATTAACACATAATGTTGACGAAACTGGAAAATTTTGTATGAATGTTCAATGTGACTTATCTTGATCACACGGACAATAACTAGGCTGTAGCCCATTTCATGCCATACATTCTGAAGCATGCAGTCACCGACGCAAACGTAAGCAATTACAAACTGTCTTTCCCTAACCCTATAGATTAAAGTCGCAGGGTATTAAGTCCGGAATCTGTTTTCACTAAGGTGATCCCCGCAACGAACAGGCTTCTTGTTTAGTTGTTTCAAATCGCGCATGCGTAGGCTTCTCCTTCACTGCCACTGCGACTTAAATAAAGAAATTTTGAAGTTACGTCTACATTATGTGTTAATCTTATCGATAAATTCTTTTTCATTAAATAATATCACTGTATTCATTTTGAATTACTCTGTATAATAATTAAATTTCCCTATAATGACTGTTTAAAATTTTTGTATATGATTATTAAATAATATTTTAGCCCATTTTAGTTTTTCTTAAATATTTTTAAAACTTCCCTGTTTTCAAACTACACATTTATATCAAATTAGAGAATTTAAAATTATTTACCTTTTCAAACTTTTATTTTTCTTCAAATTCTAATATTTTTACAAATATGGGCTCTGAACTGCTTTTCCGTTTCCATTAATTTACGCTCCTCTAGATCATCAAATCCACATGTTACCAACACTAAAAAAACTTTTAAGAATGTACTTTCACTATAAAAAAAATTCATTGTTGAAGCACTATTAGTTATTATTTTTTAATTAATTTTTTACAGTTTGCAACAGTTCTTAGACTCTTTGTATTTTTGTGATTTCCACCCATTTAACGGTCGTTTAGAACCCCATATTGTATAGTGAAAGTTGTTTGTTTTGGCAAGTTTCATTATCTCTTATAGTACCGACCATTAGTTTTGCAACATCCTGAATACAGATAAGCGAGCCAATAATATGGACTGACAAGACCTTGGTAAAAGTGGCTACTATTTATAAAATTAAAAAAAATATTTAAGTAATTATTAGATAAATAATAACAATAAATAAACTCATATAAATTTTGAAGAATAAAAATTTTACGAGAATTTATTACCAATCCTTTCGATGAACGTCAAAAACAACAATTATTCGAAAGCTATGTATAAAGAAATAGTTTTAAAATATTCTAAAATCTATTTGGGATACAATATTAGCTATGATATAGTATTTCTTCAGTTAGATATGAATAATTAATTATTTTATTTCAATCTTAATATAAAAAATACAGAGTATAAAGCTAATTCATAGAGAATTAATTTTCTTGTAAACTCGCAACATACTAACCAAGACTTACGGTGCAAATGTAAATAAACTTGCAAGAAAAGTTTATTTAATAAATTGCTATACTAAATAGGGAAGTAAAATATTATCTACGCAAATTTTCATTCCACTGTTTTAAATTTATAAGCGATATACTTAATTATTTTTAGATCTTATTATTTCAGAAAACGAAAGACAAGCATTGAAGGTCAGCTGATTTGTTATTCGATATATATAATGAGTGGAAACGAAATTTGATAGTCAAATCATGACAGAAATGTTCATCAACGATGTAAATCATCGGATTCTGATGAATTAATTTAAGTAACTTCATTAAATTTTGAATATGAAACACAAATAATTTTTTTAGAAAACAATTTTTTTCATTTGTGTAAGAGAAACAAATTTGCTTTTTCTTTCAAAGATAAAAGATTGTTTTTTAATCAGTAAAATCTAAACACTTTTTTATAATTTTTTAATATATGTAGTTAAATCGGTATTTGAATCTTTCGAAAGTACCAAATTTATTATAAAATCCAAATCTCCTTCAAAATTTTATGCGACTTGTAAATAGCAGTTCATTTCGAAGTACGTTTTGGTTGTGAAATAATGTCTAGTCATGCAATATGCCTTAAAAATTGTAAAAATATGGGAAGAATTGAAATCAATATTTGAAACATTAGCAAATAATTGTTTCCATTTACACTTCCGTAAATACCAAATTAAATTTATGTATTAAAACACTGAAGCTTAATTGATGTAATTCAAAATAATCTATCTTTATTATTTTCTTTTGGATGTAAAGGAATTTCATTTTTCATCTTCATATTTATTGTTTCATTCAAATTCATGATTTTAAACATTCTTATATTATAATATATTATATTATATATCAGCCACCTTTGGCTGCCAGCCGTTTCGTAAATCTTAATGCTCTTCAAAATTGTCAGTTAAATATTTTATGTAATGCCATTGGCAATTAAATATTTTATGTGATTTGTCATTGCCAAATAAATACTTTATTAACACGTCTTTTAACAGCTACTTTATTTAAATAATTTAAAGATTTAAATTTTGATAGTCGCATAATTCACTAATGCAGTTATAAAGACCTTAAGTCTGTAATGTACTATATGGCTCTCTATTTATCTGTCAGCTCCCGCAAAATTTCATCTTTCAATTAAAGTAGAAAAGATTAAACTGTGAATTAATATAAAAACATTTTTTTACAGAAACCACATATTTTAAAAAAATATAAGTTCTGAAAAGAGAATCGTTATGTGTATTACAGGATAATTTCAATAACTTGTAATATTTCAAGAATTATTCAACAAAAATTTTTTCGATTCATCATAAAATTCAGTTTGCAGTTTTACTTTCAAAAGGATTTAAATGATGTGATTAACAATATTTTATTTTGTTTCGGTTTATAAACATCATTCAAAAATTATTTTTATGCATTTTTTAGTTCTAAGAAATCATATTCTGAGAACTATTCTTGACACTTCAACTTTCAAATTAATAAATGAAGGTTTCTATCTTCTGCTATCAAATTCGATCAATTTATGAATTTTTAAATAGAATAGTTTAGAATAATCAACACTTTCATTCTTAGGCCAGTCCGTTTTGAGAAATCCTAGACGCTAATCAACTTTCAGACGATTGATAAAGTGGTTTAAAATTACCCTCTTTTATTGAATAGTGATATTCAAATATTTATAAATCAGTCAGTTTTAAAGACTGACTCATTTGATTAAAGTTTATCTCTTTTTATTTAAAATATTAGTGTCTGAAAAATATCTTATTAAATATGATTCACAAAGCGGAGGCAGCAGCATTCGTCATTTTTTAAAGCATTTATAGACTCATGTTACATACTATGTAATTATTTACTTCATTTAGACCATCTTTACAGTTGTATTTCTATTATTAAAGTTTTACAAATTGACCGTTAGGCCTTGAATTAAAAAATATACTGAACCATATTTGTCTAAAATAAAGCTGATTTTTTAATTAATAATATTGTAAAAGTCATTACATTTTCTTTTTAGAAAAAACATAATGCATACATATATATGCTGAAAATTGCATTTTTATATGTCTAATTTCCAATAATAGTTTATTTATTTTTTAATTTGAGATTTTGTCGATCTCATGACAGCATACTGATAAAAGATAATTTTTCCCCATTCACTCGTAATGTGCGCATGCAGTTTGAATTTCCTTTTTATTGTTGAAAAATATGATTAAATTATTTTTAAAAAAATTCATTAGAAATAGAAATTCAATTTGTTTATTTAAATATTAATATCACTACAAAGATTTTTTTTTTTTGATTTTTAATATGATGAAAAATCAATTTGTGCTTTGTTAATTTCGAAAGTTATTGCGGATCAACATCGAAATTTCGCTTAATTTTTAATTAATTCAAATTCTCCGAGCTGCTCATTCTCCACCCCCTAAGTATACATGTGCCAAAGTTGATAGCTGTATGTTCAACAATCTGGCCTGTGAACACAGATGCAATGAGTTTTATTATAAGTATATATATATATTACATACTAGCCGCCTTTAGCGGTCAGCTGGTTCACCAAATGTAATGCGCTCTAAAATTTTCAATGAAATACTTACATATCTTGCTCTCTTTATAGTTCATCATCCAAATATATTTAGATTTCAAACTTTGATAGTTACGTAATTCGTATTATTATAGAGGCCTTACGATTATTTCATCATTGTACTATATATCTCTCTGATTTGCAATCAGTTGTTATGGAATTATGTGGAAAATATCACATCTTATATTTATTCCATAACATTACGCTACCATTTCAACACGTGCTGAGCATCACACTTTTCTCGGTTTAATTTGCCATAAGAGTTAATTTAATCTTTCCGTTTGAGTTTTTGTCTAAGTAACGACAAGTCACTTGTACACTCTTTAAGTGCTCTTGCAGGTTAAATTCTGCTTTCATTTTGTGAGAAATTAATTGTTAAAAAATATAATTAGAGTATTTCTTCCAAAAATTCATTAAAAAGTGAAATTTAATTTATTGGTTAAAACATCATTATCAATGAAAAAAAAATCCTTTTTAATAGGATTTAAAAAACAGTTTGGTGCTGTAATATTTTCGTAAATTATCGCAGAAAGATTCTAAATGTTAGCTTAATTTTAAATTAAAGTTTCAAAAAAACTCCATCTAGATATACTTTTTCATAATCCAAAGTAAATATGTACATACTAAGTGGGGTAGCTCTTGATAATATGGTCTAGTAATACATATTCATTAATACACCCAAACTTATATTCAGTCGATTGTCAGCCTTGAAGTAATTCCGGACATTGATTGGCCTGAAATTGATAGTTTCTTTAAGATGATGGAAGGAATCTAAAAGAACACATTTTCATAATAATATTCTTTTATCTTTTTAAATCAGCCACTTTTAATTATTGGTTTAGAAAATTGATTTATGTAACAACTTTTGTTTAAAATATTAGTAAAAATGTTTTGTAAAATATGGCTCACAGAGCAAAGTATGAAAAAAAAATTTAAAACTCATCATACATCAATGCATTATTTGACTCAGGTTGCATAAAATGTAATTATTTACTTCATTTAGACCGAGTTAATAGCACTAAACAATATGTATGCCTACTACTAATGATTTACAAATGAGCCATTGAACCCTAATTTGAATGCGTATCCTGTATAAATTCAATCATTTTCCTGAAATAAAGATGACTTATTGAATTAATGATATCTACATTGCAAACTATCATAGACATTTTTGCTTTGCATTTTTTAAAATAAAATATCATATTTAATACTTATTTTATTTTATCCAGTTACGTACTGAAGAATACATTTTTTAAGATTTAATTTGCATTTAATTTTTTTTTAAATTTGAACTTTCGTCAATACGATGGCAGTACGTTGATAAAAGCTAATTTTTTCCGTATGATGTGCTAGTGCAGATTACATTTTATTATTTTATCCGAAATACATGGTTAAAATATTTCTTTGAAAATTCATTAAAACTAGAAGTTTAAGTTATATGTTAAAAAACTGATACCACTTGAAAGCTAATTTTTTAATCTTTAATTTGATGTAAAAATCACGTTTGTCTCATAATATTTTCGGAAGTTATAGCGGAGAAACGCCTAAATTTCGCTTAATTTTTAACGTAAATTCTATTCAAAAATTCGAAAAAATCGCTCAGAGGTGCACATTTGGTGTTCAAGGTTTACGCATGCCAAATTTGGTAGCTCTAGGTGGAACGATCTGGCCTGTAGAGCGCTAACAAATACACACACACATTGAGCTTTATTATAAGAATAGATTATAAGTTATTTGTTGAATTCTTTAAGTTTTGAGTATCCTCCAAAAATACAATTATTTTTGTTTAGATAGTTATATAAAAATTCCTCTATTCGATATCTTTAATTGCGACCTGAAGTTTTTAGTACACTACACTTTTATTAAAAATCTTAATAATTACAAATATTAAATTGGCTTGTCAACAAAGAATGTTGGTGAAAAGACGGATAGGTTTTGCTATTTAAGGTTTATATACCTGCGTAATGGGTGCACGAAAGCTCATTTTGACTATGAATTAATATGCTTAAATTAAGAATTTCATGCATTATCAAAGACGTTTTTAATTAATTACCGTTTGAAAATAATTGTAACAAGGAATCGATGGAATTCGATAAATCCCTGTACTTGTTGTTAATACTTGTTTAGTTCTTTACAGACGTTTAAATCTATCATTTCTAGTGATTTATTACAATAAAATATACTTATTTAACAAACATTTATTTGAAATAATTGAATAATCAAGCTATAATTTACATTTTTTTAAATGTTGGAAATTCCATAATGAAATTTTTTTCATTTTTCATTTATTATTTTGCCATATTATTTTATTATTACCGTATTGTTTTTGTTTTCTGTTTGTTTAATTATGTTGTCGGATTTAAGATTACTTTCGCAGCTTTTATGTTTCAGTATAAATTATTTTGATCATTCTAGTGAAAAATGATTCTAAAGCATTATAAAATATTTTAATAATGCTTAAATCCATAGCACCCCTGTAGCAAAGACTCGTCAATTTAAGAATGAGCGGTACTGCAAACAAATATTTTACAAAAGAATATTATAGAAATACAAATTTTAGAAAGTATTTTATCTTTTAACAGCCTAAAAATTTAATTATAATAATTTGTATATCATAAGATTTTTCTTATTAATGATATCTAAATGGAAGTGAAATTAAAACCAAATAATAACCAGCAAAAATAAAAAAAAATAAAAACTATCAAGAAAATATAAATTCTTAAGTAGGATGGAGAGAAAAAAAGACCATAAAAATACGACTATGCTTCAGAATTTTCTACAACCAAAATAGTTAAGCTACTACCATATTAAGCAGTTAGCATCTTTGTTTTTCACCTCTTGCTGTTGCGTATCTCTTGCATTGAGAATAAATTTTGCTTTCCGAGGCTAGTCTCCAAGCAGCCTTAATTTCTATTTCATCTCTTCTAATGAATTCATTTATTTTGTCTTCTTCCTTTGTTTTTATTTGTTTATTTATATAATCTCCTTGTTAATAGAATCCTCAATATGACAACAAAACTCAAACTAGGAAAGAAACTTTTAAAACAATTTTAGAGGGACTGCAGATCTGCAATCCTAATGGACCAGTCGTCACTACACATCTCAGTTCATCAATAAGAATGGTTTCATCGAATTTCTTTCATCTAATAGAATGCTCTAGAAAATCAGTTGTTCTAACTCGTTTCCCGATTCTCTGACGAAAAAGCAATTACGTTGATAAAAGCAGGAGAAAGAGAGAAGGCGAAAAAAGGAGAGAAGTGAAAGAAATTGTGGGGAAACTAATACCTCCCTTTTAGCAACGATGCTTTCAGGAAAGTAATTCGATCTCAAAAATAGATAAAAGTATGGGTTGATACCCACCTATTCAAAAAGAAAGAAGTTGATGCTTGGAAATAGGTTTTAGCGTAACGTCTAACAAAGAAATTGTACTCTGTTTTTCTGTAATTGACTGGTGTACCTGTAGATGGATGCGAACTTAAGTCAGAAGGAAAATATTTCAAATTCAGCATGCATTGAATATCAATGTTTCATCAAAACAATATTTTAACAAAGCAGGATTTAAAAAAAAAACATACTTTAATAGTAATGATACATAATATCGTTAGAATTTTTCTTTTCTTATTAAAGAAAAAAATTTGCAATAAAAATAATGTTCAAGATTTAAAATTATTTCTCGAACAAAAAGTAGCTATACGTTTTTGCTTTCGCGTATAGGATGTATGCAAAGAGAAAATATTGCTTAGTTCTTTTTAAATATCAAAAAATTGAAATTCCCGATTACAACGATTCTTTACGTTTCAGACATTTTTAGAATTGTCTGCCTGTTGCTCTGTTTATCTGTATATACGATCACTCAAAAATGCTTTCAGCTAAACGCATGACATTTAATGCCTGTTCTTAAAAGCAAATTTATAGATTTCTATCGAATTTTGAATGAAATCTATTCAAAGGAAGTCTGCCTCCTACATGTCCCGATGTAAGTTAACGTGATAAATACAAAACGGAAAGAATAAAATGGATAAAATTCAGAACAGAAGTTTACCATCTAAAGAAATCAAATTTTAAACAAAAGAATCAATCCTTATCAAATTTTAAACGAAATCTGATAAAGCTTTAACAGTCAGTCTACCTTTTCATTCGCTTGCCTGTGTAAAATCTAACAGCTGCTTGAAATAAATGCATTTTCTGAAGTTCCATGAATTGAGAAATTATTCGAAAGGAAACTAATATGTTTCGAAAATATTAAAACCAATACTATTACTTCATTACTAGAATGTTGAAAACAAGGTAAGTGTTCTTGACATTATTACCACATCAGGAAATGAGAAAAGAATTAATTGTATTATTCACATGCAAAATGAAAAAGGAGTTTGTTGTATTAAATAGAAAAGGGCGATTTTTTTTATCAACTAGTCTTCTAGCGTTTTTTATTAATCAACAAGATTATTAAAGATTAAAATAGGTTATATTCAACTATTGTGGAATATATTACATGATAATTTCCCTGCAGGGAAGTAACTCGAATGCATAGAAGACAAATTGGCAGAGAAGTAAGCAGATTCTTAATTTCCTTGTGATTACAAATGAAAGTGTACAGTTGGTTTATCGCCAACCGTAAGGACGATGACTGAACGTACTTCCTGTGGAAGGAGTTGGTTATTGCCAATAATCCTCATTATAGCTCTTTTATTAGTTCATAAGTGATATTATGATAAAGATCATTCAGTTTCTCTGAATGCCAAGAATTCTTAGAAATTGCCACGGAATACGTGATGACAAAATATTAAAGTCTTTATTTCTTCACTGATTAGATATCGGCTTTTTCTCACGTTTATGACAAATAATTAAAAATAAAGTGCTAAATTCAAACAGTAAAACAAAGTACCAAAAACATTTCTATTTCTTTAGAAAAACAATCTATTCCAAAAATTAATATTTAAATCCCTCCAAATGAAAAGAAATGTATTATATTTGATTATTCTCATTTCGAGAAGTATTTCAAGAGCCTAAGCTTTGAATTTTATCTTAATTCGTTAAAACATGAGATCGTTAAAATGGATTGTTTTTTTTATATAGCTCTGATGCAAGAAAGATTTTAAACGAACTACTCGATTCCGCTTTTCAATTTTTTTTTCAATTGTGAAAGAATAATATATCAAAATAATATATCAGAATAATATCCAGGCAAGTTTATCGAAACTTTATTAAAAACTTCAAAAATAGTTCTAAAAACTCTTTTAGAATCCCGTTTTTGCCCTCGCTAAATGATAAAATAATCATATGTGGACAAATTTAGCGAAATTTTATTAAACTCTTTAGAAACAGTTTTACAATTTCTTAAAACATTTTTGGGGTCTATGATACATTTTAAATTGAAGAGACGTTCGTATTTAACTATCACACTACAATTCTATTTTCTGATATTAAAAGCAGATGCATATTGTGCTTTTGTTCTGTATATTGGCGATAAAAGGTCAAATCGTTTGGCTGAAATATACCAAGCATTGCAAATTATATTTTGGAAGATGGGAACAAGAAGTTTGAAGCAATGCTTCGAAACTTAAGTGAGAAGTTTTTTTAATTAAAAAGCAAAGGAAATTACAGAGCTTTTTTTGATAAGTGCTGAAATTAATATTGCAGAAAATTTACTTTCATGTCGCTCTTAAAAATTCAAAAAGGAAATTATTTTTTCATTTATAAAAATTTAATTAATTGGCCATAATTTCGTAAAAAAATTTAAATGCCTTGAAATAGATTTGGAACAAGAGTTTATTACTGAAATTTATGTCAAATGTATTTCTTTGTATTGAAAGTATCATCAAATTTTTATATCTTTTATTTTCTTCTGATGATTAAAACTTATAAGTCAAATAACCTTCAAAATAAAATATTAGGATAGTGTGATCTTTCATATCTTAGGAACATTAAATATGCTTTCCCTTTTAAGTGAAGCATTTTGAAGGTAAGATGATTTTTTTATTTCCCGTTCGGAATTACAATGTGATATTTATTAGGTGTATATGAATAATTTTAGTGATATTCATAACTTTTAAACAATAAACAATTTTACTTATTTACTTCATAAGAAAATGAGCATTCCCTTCTTTCTAAGAATTAAAATATATGCAGCTATTATCATTTTAGCATAAACAAATAGTTAGTTAGTATAAATAAATATTTTAAAAATATTTGATAAATAAGATGATTGAGATAACCATTAAAATTTCGTGTGTCTCTAGAGGTTAAAAAATCCTGTATATAAATGTGTGTGTGTGCTATTCTTAGTATCATGCCTTTTGTTTATTTTTTTCTCACATTCAAAAATGAATTGAAAGTAGTATTTAAATAAATAAAAAATAATTATGCTTAATTCAATCTGTTGAAGTTTATAACTAATTGGGTTTGATTGACATTTCCATTGTAAAACCATATAAACACATTTTTTAGGTCGTATAATGTTAATTCTCAGTTGCCGCCACATGATACTGGCTATATATGAATCAAACTTCAATCGTCAAAAGTCAACATTTCCCATAGTGAAAATGGTTACTTTTTGGTGTAGTATTTAATATACAACATTATTTAAACAACCACATACAAAATGGATTTTCGATCTAATCGAACTTTGGATCTGTAATCCTCCAATCGAATTATTAAAAGGGCATTAACATCTTTAAAAAATAACGAGCTTTTTTCCTTTTTGGAAATAAAAACTAACGCAATTTTTCTACCTGAATTTTTCTTAGAATTAAAACAAATGTTTCATTTCTCTGAAAAGAAAAAAAAAAGAACTTTTATTTTTTACCATGTCTAATATATTTTTCGTTCACGTGCTCCTTACTCAAGCAATTTTTTTCCAGACATTTCAGGAAAGCTACTATTATAGAAGATTTTTCTTTAATAGAAGACGCGGATTTTCAATTAATTTATGATAATTTAAATGAAATGATGATGAAACGTTCATGAAATTTTTTCGAGTTTTGGTATAAATCAATCCACCAGGAGAAATGTTTGATGTATAACTTTTTATAGAATATATGTTTTAAAAACTACATTCGATCAGGTACTCATACGTTTCCCTTCAGTTATCTAATGTGAAGCAAAATAGAGTATAAATGATGAACAAAATACATCTTTACGTATGCATATTATTGATAAATACAACGTCGACCTTTATCCTATTGGATTCATTACTACCAATCGAACTACTATCCTTACTTCAAACAGAACTCCTCTTCGGATTGCTTTTTGTTTTTATAGCACTTATCATAACAAAGCCGCTCACGAAGTTAGTGATTTTAAGCCGAGAGTGCGTCTCTTGTTTTCAGTAGCGCCATCTAGAGCCAATGGTATGACTTTAGCTACTCAAACGTCGCAGTTCCTTGCACAACCTCTTTTTACGGCTGGGCATATTCACACACATCACAGATATTACACAAATGAAGAATAACCATGCCCGAAAAGGGACTCAAATCCTTGGAGCCTAGATTAAGAAGACGCGCTATCGCAATGCCATGACGTCGGCAGTTTTGTCAAGATTCAGTTCTATGGCATAATTAGCTGGGGCAGGTAGTACATGTGGCATGACATCATTAAAAGAGGCCCGAAAATGTTAAGAATATACTATTTCTATTTCTGTTTGCTAGTTTAAAAGTTTTAAAAAAATTCCGAAAGAAGACGGTGATAAATTTATTCAGTCATTTTTATTTAAACCTGATCTTTAGTTTTGGCTTGACCATACTTCTAGATCATTTTTATTGTCAATTGGAACTATTTTCGCTCCATTAGCAGAAGAAAGCTAAAGATTCTATATGTATAAATAACACTGAAAATAAATCAATGAAAAAAACTTCGCCTTCTTTTTTTTAAAAAAAATTCCATGGGATGTTGTTTGTTTTTGTTTTTGTTTTTAATCACTAATTCATGAAACTAGCCTTTGATGTAAGTTTTTTAGGTTTTAGGTTTCGATACCAACCCCGTATGAGCGATGCATGAGATTATAAATTTTTGGATTTAGAAATTCCCTTTAATCGCACAAGATGGAGACACTAGTGAAAGTACTGGGTTATTAGATCTTTTCATCTAGAAGCTCACGCCGGGAGAAATTTAAAAATACCTTCCAAAATTAAGAAAGTACGAGCATCAAATATAAATGAAAATTAATATTGGATTTTAAATGAGTTTTAACAGATATATAAGTACGTATAACTCGTAACTAAGCTGTTAATTTGTGAGCCAAACGTAAACTTTAAAATACAATTAGCTAAATAGAATTAGATGGATAAGTTTATCATCTAAAATCTAAACACTTGTCAAATTTTGAGTAAAATCATTCAGATTGTTGATCGCCTATCTGTCTTACTTTTGCATATGTGTAAAAGCAACAACTCATAAACGAAATGACTTAGATCGGTGAAATTCTGTATATTATTAATCGATTGTAACTGTATTTCCGTGTCAAATTTTGACTTCATTCGGTCGGCAAAAGGATGCTCAAAATATATATTCTAACGATGGATTCAGCAAAAATGTTACATTCATGATAAAGATTGATATTTCATTGCTATTTTTCACTAATTCTATTCAAAGCATTTCAAGTCTTATACAAAGTATACAATTTTATGTGGTGGAAGGAGAAAGATCAGATTTTAATTAGAGAATTTTCAAGAAAGTTTCAAAGACACCCATTATGCTTTATTTCACGATTACCTTTACATCAAATCATTTTTTGTGACTATGTTATTAATTTATTTGCTACTCGCTGCTTTCATGGCCAATTAGTTGGAGGGGACTGATGGTTGTTAAAATTTTCAGTGAAAAAGTTGATGTTATTCCTTCTAATTAGGTGAAATGATATAAACTTTTTCAGTGAATACGTTTATGTTACTTCTTCTAGATGATTTCCGCAGAAAGTTATTTTTATGCTTCAAATTTTGATAAACATGTAACATGTTCTACTTTAGAAGTCTTACATCATTCTGTTGAGTGTTCTTTGCATCTCTCTAATTTTCTATCATCTGATTTAAAATTTGAGCTTTGATTTTAAACTTAAATGTTTAAATTGTTAGTAACAAAAATTTCTTGCAGAATCTGATTAAAATGTAAATACTGTAACAAATTTTCATCATTACTTACTTAGAGATTCATTTAAATATAAATATAAGAAAAATTTAAAAAGTTTTAAAAACGTTTACACCTCAGAAATATTTGTTTTTTAAATTTTATTTAACTAAAAACTAAGTAGAATTTTGACTTTCTTTCTGTAGAAGTTGCGACTTGGTCAAATATGTGCATCATTCCTTCGCTTGTTTTTAAAGATTTTATCGCTCCGAAAAAGAATTTGTTTTACTTTAAGAAGGCCAGTTAGCTTGTCCACCAATATATGATAGTAAAAGGCAATTGTAACAAAATAAAGGAAAAAGTATTCCGTTTGATTTCCTTTTGCAGAACTACAAACATCCTAAAAAGACAAGTAATACCCTTTCCTTCTCGCTACAAGACAGTCAGTTGCAAAATTTCTTAGAGGTCGATAATAATGAAAAAAAGTTCTACAAATGTAATTTCTTGCTGTTTTACTTTCTTAGTTTTTAAAGGTAAATGAAATTCTAGCATTTTTCTACTAGAGCATGTTCTAACCTTTCATGCTGCATCGCTCCTTTATGCACTCTCATATTACCTTTAGCCTTTTATTTTCCTATACGTAAGAGGTATCGTATATGTAAAAGGGGATATTAGATTATAACGTGTGTAAGAGGCCGGTTCTTCATCCGGCAAATTGATAACTTGGTCAGTTCGCCAATGATTATCTGTATAAGTAACCTTTATACCATAAATATAATGCAAAGTATTTAAATATTGATCACATTCAAAAGAACTAGTTTCAGTGAACTGGGTTTAAAGCAGTTTAAGATTAATTAAATTATAAATTTAAATTGCATTAAAATATTTCTGTCTAAATATTCAAATTAAAGTTTACCAAGGCAGCTATCTTAGATGTCAGTCAGCTAATTGTAAAGTGAAAAAAAAAATGACTATCCTCAAATGGGTGTTAATAACATGAAAAAAATCATAAGAATAATATTTTAAAATTAAATTTTAAAGAAACTCGAATACTAAATCCTTCTAAACGAAACAAATATAAAATTCTTACGCATTCACCAGAAAAACATTTTGTGCTCTTGAGGTCCGCAAAGTTACAGAGATACTACGGAATTTCCCGCTTTTTCAAATAATTTGTTCCTAGAGAGATAATGAAGACGAATTTAAAATCAAGTTTGGTAAATCAACTAAATAAAAGTATGCTAAAGGCTTCGAAAGAAAGTTTTACTTCTATAGTTTTACTTTACTTCTTTTATGCTAACAAGAAATCTAAAATATCATACCGTTGTTTTGAAAACGACGATGGCATTCATATATATATATAGGGTGATTATTACGTGCCCACGTGTTACCAAGAATTACTGTGTCTGATTGTCAAAACATTTTTGACACTTCAAAATTTGTATATTAATATAAATACAGGCGGAATCTTCCTCATTATAAAAGAAAAGAAAAAGAGCGAAAAGGGGGCACAAAATATCATGGAAGTAAAAAATTAAACACATTGTAAATAAATTATTGTAAAATTAAACATAATATTAATTAGCATTTATTCTATTTTATAAGAATACTCTATTTGAAATGTGAAATTAAGTACAGAATCTCATTTCTAGAAGAAGAATCAGCATTAATAGAAACTCTTAAATTTCTCCTATTTCCATTCGTTTCCTTTAAATTTAAATTTAATTTCTTTTGATTTTAAATACTTCAATAATTAGTACATAAATATATCTATTAACCATATTTTTTACTTGAAATATAGAAATATACTTTAAGTACATTACATTTTATATATGCTATCATTTTT
>JAPMOQ010018920.1:4698452-4871678 GCA_026543055.1 Argiope trifasciata
TATACACTTAGAGACAAACAAGAGACATTGCAGGAAACATTCTGTTTAGGTCATGGCTCCATCTAGTGTCCAATCAAAAATTAAAAAAAATTAAAGCACATAAAACTGTGTGGAATTTATAAATATGTACTTACTATTTTTTTTTTTCAAGAGGAAATATCGTTAATTAATTTTAGTGGATTTTTACGAAAAAAAAATGAATTTGGGAAATTATATTTATTTATCTAATTTTGAGTAAACAATGTCTGAAGTTTCAGAGCTCCTCAAAATTCAAAAAAAATACATTTTCGAAATGCCTGTCCATTTGTGAGCATGAAGACTTAAAACGGCTTTAATCAAAGCTGATGAAATTTGGTATATTGTCTCCAGTCTTAAATTGCATAATTTTTACTACATTTTGAGCTAAATCCTTATATGAAAAATCTGTCTGCCCAAATATAATTTAACGCTATAACTACACAACTAAGATAGCTACATGATTGCAGCTCATATTTAAAATCTGAATTATAGACATGAATCAAAATCGTCGAGTGTTCTTAATTTTCATATGCCTATAAAAGCGATAATTCAAAATGTAACAACTTAGAATGATGAACTTCGTCTCACAGTTTTATCTTCGAAAACAGTGGCATAAACAGGATGGGACAAGCAAAGCACGTATGTTGTGAACAAAATAAAGGAATCAATTCTTTTTATTTAAAAGAAAAATTTTCTTGTAAGCTTTTATACATAAGGGTTTTAAAATAGACTTTTCAACAAAATTAAAGAAAATTAAAAGCTGTCAAAGAGAATGGACTCCACTGTTAGGGAATAAAGACTTATTAAATTCTTATGGTTGTTAGCTTATGGCTCAGAATTTATGTTTATTTTGTGTTAACAGAATAAACTTTAGAAAAATTCATAAAAGATAACTTTTATTTTGCATGAAAAGTAGGGATTTCAAATCTTTTGGATTTAATTGAAAAGAAATGACATTGCTTTTTGATTCACACGAAAACAATATACACTTAGCAAAAGCATAACTAAAAATCGTATTAATTTCAAAATATTTCACTACAAAAACATAAGTGTTTCAGGAATGAGTTTTTCAAATATTTATGCAATGAAACAGATAATCCGAAACTACTTTCCTGTAAATCGGATCATGAATAGTAAAAAGCATTTTTATAATTTATATAACTAAGATCTAAATTTCATGGTAAAATAAAGAACGGAAAGTAATTATAATACAATTAAACTTTCCTGTTTATTTTATTTGTGGTGTTAAAAGAAGAAGGGAGAGGGGAGGGAAACCACTGCGCTAGCTAGATCCCCGAAAAAGAATATTATATTTTCAATCAATCAATTGTTGATATAATATTTTCATTCACAATAATTGACTGATTTTTTTGGAATTTAAACTAATGTTTTTAAATATAAAAGACTGCAAATAATTTGTAGTAAAAAAATGGCCTATCATGGAAATTATAAGTAACAAAATATATATGATGATTAAAGATGGTGTAAATGTAAAAACCAAACATTAACTTTATATTTTTAGCATACATGCACATATTCCAAAAATTTATTTTTTATTTTTAAATTACGTGAGACAGCGCTATTGATCATTTACTTAGATTCCAACTGAATATTATTACTTGCTGAAAGATTGAAAGATTTGAAAAGGCTGTAATTTAATATGATTATATGTGATATTTAAGGACGAAAACTTACTGAGATTTTCTGTTCCAGTGAAAACATCAGTTATTCAAAGCCGGAGAAAATACCTGCTTTAATGTCAGTGTAGTAGTAAGATAAAGCGTTTTTATATAAATATAATATTAATTTATTTAAATTTCGAAGCCTGTTTTATTTATTCAGCACTAGTATTCCTAAAATTCAGTTTTTCAGTAGTACAAATACTATTTCTAGAAAGATTTTATGTTTTTGCCACTTCTTCTCTTTATGATTTTAATAGATAAATACAAAGATTCATCAGTTTCTTATTAGCTAATATTTGCCAAATAGTAAAAAATGTTTTCACATTAATCTGACAGTTGATTATCGTTTGTTTATTACCAAGGCGAAAGTAATTAAAATGCATATAACGTATGCTAAAAAAAACTTACCTGCCATCAAACAAATATATAAAGGGTATTTATATTTCAGAGTTACGAATATTTCAGAGCTTAATGTCGTTTAAGGTTATAAGACTTGATAGAGCATAAATATGAATGAAAATACTGAGTATTAAAACTATGATCAATTGTAAGTCACAAGAAAAAAATTGTTTGATAAAGATTATTATTTCTCGTAATTGCTGAATTTCGGTTTAATGGCTATGAATTTAACTTCCAGCATAAATGAATTATGAATTTAACTTCCAGCACTGTGATGAATTATGGCTATTTAATTTTGTAAATAGTTTTTGCAAGTGGTTTTGTGCAATAACTCTGGAAAACTAATATAATATTTACTTTATTGGAGTGATATTACGGACGGAGTTATAAATAGAAAATTAGGAGTTAGGAATGCTAAATTTTTCTCTTCCCATAGTAGCTGCCTTGCTAAAATCTTATGAATTGTGCAAAGCATGAACCATAATTGAAATACATAAAAATAAGCTTAAAATAAGAAGCTACTCTAAAAACAGTCTCAGATACTAAACCATGTTTGCATGCACCATATAAAAATCAACTGCATATGATTTAACACCACAAAACGGAATTTGCTGATAAAACGAACAATTGATATTTTTATGTAGAAACTAGAAAACTTTATGAAAATACATTCAGATATTTCTATCAGCTCAAATGATTGTCCAGTGACATTATCTGATTCCATTGTTGAATCATTCAAGTCCGAAAATGATGAAATACAAAGTAGTTCGTCTTGCTGAAGCTATGTAATGATAAAAGGAGTGCATCATCAAAAGAATATCATGTCTCAAATCAGAAAAGGATATATATCGCAATACAGAAAAGAAAATAACATGTTTCAACACAGAAAGGAAAACGACATGTCGCAAAAAAAGAAAAGAAAATGACAAGTAGCAACATAGAAAAGAAAAGGGCAAATAATGACATAATATGGAACAGAATATTTGTCAAAGGTATATTAGCAAAACAAAGAAGATATAGTTCGCACATCAAGCAGAAACGCCAAGGAATGTCTCCTGAATGTATGAGATAGCATGAATGTTCTAATAAGGGATAAATCTGTATATTAGTCCATGTATTTACAAATAGGGAATCTAATATCATGATTAATAAATTGACGACGGTTATACGTAGAAAGACGTTATTTGTTTTACTGCTTTACATGATTATAATAATAAATTCTGAGGCACACCACATTTTTCTTTTCACGCTTTTCACGAAAATTATACACTTTAGAAATCTGCTTAAATGATCAGAATTTATGAACTTAAAACGTAAGTCTCGAAATAATTATAATAATAGTGAGTCATTCATCTGTTTTCTTACCTTAGATATTAATTTTTTATGGTTTTAACTTTGGTTTAGTTTAATTTAGTTATATTAACCTCTCATTTTGAAGCAGCACTTGGGCTATTTAGGGACGGACCTTGTGATTTTGAACCAAGGTCAGATGGCGAGGATAACATTTGAGCTGAAACCATCCTCTCCAGACTTCCACACCAACGGGAGGAAGGTTTTAACACAAATGTATTAGGAATATTTTCTGATTATTTATGTAAGAAACGCTCTGAAACTGAATGCAACCCTGTTTTTTGTATTGAGACTTTTTCTCTGATTTTGAGATAACTAGCTTTCTTTTACAAATATATATGTGTGGAATAAACAGAAGGTTACATTGTAAACATGTCTAGATATGATAAATGGAGAGTAGAATTTTGGTCTTGGAAGTTCCGTATATCTTACTAAGCTTATATTCTTCTTGGATTGAAATCATTGCCGACGATTTTCATATCAATTTAATGTCTCTAGTTTTTTCTATTCATTAATATTACAAACAAAGCAATGTATCTACACATATCTCAAGGTTTTATTGACAATTTAACCGCTTAATCGATGGATAAACAATACGACTCTTCATGAAATTGAAAAATTAGTAACACTCGAAAATATGGCCATTCATCAACGCATGGAAGTTATAGTTATTTATAATAAATGAGTGAACGAAGAGTTGAATTTAAAATGCTGTCTTTAAATGAGATATTTTATTTTTTGTTTTTAATAATTTTGACTATATGCATTCAGTTGAATAATTATTATTATTACTAGCCAAGTTTCATTACAACAGGATTGCAGAAAATGCCCTGAACAAAGTGACTTTATATATCAAGCAAGGGAGGCATTAAAACAATTCTATTTTAATAACCTTTTATCTATTATGCTTTTTGTTTGTTTGTATGAATCTTCTTTCTAATGGAATCGAGCTTCATGGCATAATAATACCACTATATGTTGTTAATCTACTTCAAATTACACTTTACTGTTTTTGGTAATGCAATTTTACTTCTTAATTTTTCTCTTAATCGTAGATAATCAGCAGAATCTTGTTTTTTTTTTAACTTTAAAAAATAGTTAAAAAATTCGCGATCATGTATTTGACGTAATATTATTTAAATTACTTTGGAATTGTTTGTTAAAACAATTTTAAAACTGTGAAATTTATTATTAAATATCATGCAAATCATGTACATAAAAAATTGTTAAAAGTTAGAGAAAGAATTACACAGAATAAAATACAGAGAAAGAATTCTTCAAAGATGACTTTTGAAGAATATCAAAAGACATTTTACTTATTAATCGTTCAAAAATAATTTTTCAAAATTTAAAATTGTGCAAAAATTAGTTTTATGCAATTGTACTTCCAGAAAATAAGATAAAAAAAATTCCAGAATTCTGTTTAATTTTAATTAATTAAAATTCTAATTAAAAGTTTAAAACAAAGTTCATTCCCAGTATGCACTTCTCCATTCTCCAAAGCTCTGAAAGTGGTAGCTCTAAAGTTAAACAGTGAGTCCTATTAAGGACAAAATACAATACTTAAAATAAAGTAAATTAGAAAATCTTATGTTGTTTCTGAATAATCAGTTTTTTTGTCTTCAAACAGAGTTATGTTATGGTGTGTTTATTATTTCTAAAGAGAGAAAGACAACAAATACAATGAATTCATTTATTGGTAAAATCATTTTTAAAGGGAAAATGGTACATCTTTCATTTTATAGATTTCATTTCAAATGTAACAGTTATTTTTTATCATTTGAACGAACTAAGCTGCAATCCGAAGTGACTCAGAAATTTCAGACCTCTGTTTATATAATTCATAAATACTTTTTATTAAATTTTCTTAATTTATTTACAAGAAAAAGATATTACGAGAAAAACTTCAGTGCACAATATGGTACAAAAAGAACCGCTTCGATATTATCGATGTGTTGAGAGCAACATTTAGTATCATAGATATTGAAATTTAAAAGAGGTTGTTTTTTTATTTTATAGTTTCTTTAAACTATTATTTTTCTTTTATTCGAAAAAGTACATAATCTTATTCAATGAAACGAATTTTTTAAACAGCATAGTTATATTTATACATGCCTATAAATAAATTTGTTAACCCGAATTCGAAGAATATACATTTTCAAAAGGAAGAATATGGAAAATATCATTTATCATTTGTTACATTCAGTGACTTATGAAAATAAAGACTATAAACTTCAAGACTAAGACTATAAAATTCAAGCACATTCTAAAATTAAAGAAAAATACATTATATTTAATGATAATTATTTTAATTTTATAATTTTTAATTTTTTTATTAATGAAATGCCTTAATTGAGGAGAAACAATATTTTTTTCCCATCATAATCTGTTTAAATCTTTCTTTTTAAATCATATTCCTGATTCCAATCTATTTACTAAAAATATTATGAAGCATTTTATATTAATTAAAAAAACTCGAACCTTTGAACAAAAAAAGCCTTTGAATATTATAAACATGTTTTAGGAATGCTTTCATGCTTTCAAATGAAATTTTTTTAAGGTTGAATTCTTATTTTTGGATATTATTTCAAAAATGAAGATTATATTGAAATTAATATATTATCATAATCAACGATTTATCATATCAACAATTATGAAATACATCGTCTTAAATTTATATTACATATTTCATTAAAAGTTAATAAAAAAGAATTTGGTATTAAAGTGATCATTATTATATATAAATATTTTATATGCGATTAACAATTATGTTTCCATATAATCAGTATGATTTAAATGTTTTAAATATTTAGTATTTTATTTGCAAAAAATTGTATTTAAACATTCATTTGGCCGAATTATATATTTCCTTGCAATTATAAAATTTTTGAAATTCAAGTCATTCATTGGTTGAACAATCTTCTATAAAGAAAATTGTTCTATAAGATATTTTTACCCAGATTTTGAATCGTTTTTCTTTTTCTTTTTTCCAAAACTCCCGCGGCACCTTCATAGCATCGTGATTCATCCCACCTTTAGAAGCCAAGCGGAGTTTATGATTTTGCTAATTAAGGTAAACCTTTGTTCTTTAGCAAGTTTCAATAACATTTCGACTGGATTCTCTTGTGAATACAAAGAAAAAAAGTTCACCAGTGAAAGATCAAACGCTTATGATGATTAACTTAATGAAACTAATGACGGTAATAGATTCTAGATGATGAATGAATGAATAATTCCTAGCTAATAACGCCCAATTTGCAACTTACGCTCTCAGTACCGAATTAAATTTTCTATCATTATTTTTTTTTAGTAACGATATCAGTTGGAAGTAAAAAGAGGTTGGAACGAAAAAGGAGCCAAATTACTTTTTATTTTTTCAGGTTTTTAAAACTGAGTAATGGCTTCTTTAACATTTTGAGCTCCGAACTTTAGATCAAGTAGTCTAAAAAATTTAGACGTTTTTGAGTGAAAAAAGAAATGAAAATTTTTTGAGCAATTGAAAATTTTTATTTTGAAATTTATTTCAAAGTCGGAAGAATTTCCGATTTTTGTAATGTGATTGAATCTTTGTAAGGGAATGCTTGAATATAATTAATTTCAAACGATATATTTATTTTATTGAACGATAGGAAAAGTTGATTTAAAAATAATAATACAGATATTATATTATTTAATATTTCAGTAAAGTTATTCAAAATGTAATTTCATTTATTTAATTGTTTTCTTCTGTTGACGATGGTTAACACTGTGATAAATAATATTTTTCAACAGCAAATTTTATAATTTTAAAGTGACTTAATTGAAATTTATTCAATCAATAAAATTTATAATTGTAAGCATATAGAGTTGCAGTTTTATATGCTGGTATTCTAATCATAAACGAAAATATTTCGACAAGTAAATTTAAAAGTTTTTTTCGTTGAGGATAGTTTGGCAGGAACAAAAGATCTATTTATTTTTTGTTTTCAATGATAGTACACGTTGGTAGACTGCAGAAAACTACGAGAAATCCTGTCATCACTTCATGATATAAAATCTCATCCAATATGTTTTAAGAATTAATATAAAACTAGATGAAATCGGTGCATTAAAGTGTAACAATTTTAAAAGATAGATTTTAGTAAATTTTTAAAGATAATTATGATGCAATATGATATTTAAAAAAAATCGTTTCTTTCAATATTATTTTTTTCGAAAAGTCAAAATATCGGTGGAAATTTAGCAAACATTTTTTGTAAACATATATATTAAAGAGATTTTTAAATCATACCTAAATATTAAAATATAAACATTATTTTCGAAGTCCTTGTATTACTGCAAAAATAAATAAAAGGAGAAAATGAAAATCCTATTCTTTCTTTTCAAACTCGAAATAATGGGTAATAAATGACAGATAAAAATTATATAGGTGTTTGGAATAAATATGTAGACCAATAAAAAAAGCATCTAGTTTGGCGTTGGAAGTGAAATGTAATTACCATATAAATAGATTCTGGTTATTTATGGATTAGAAATTTCAAAGATAAACTATAAAATTAATCGATAGAACACACACACAACCTTTTTTTTCCGAATGATTCTGCTGTGAAATAAATACATTGGAATCATATTCAGGACTATTAAATTGTGGGTAAAACTGCATTGCGTAACTTTTTGCACGCTGTCAATTTGAGTTGTCACTGACTGCAGGTTTTCCTTTTTGTTATGATAGCAGATGGATACAGCTCTTAATCTTTGTACCGTGCCATCGCTGGGATTGATGCGCTTTGTCCATGTGGGGGGGGGGTGACATCTCATTTCTTTTTTCTAGTGTCTTTTTGAATACGTAAAGTGACGGCAGGTGGAGAATCATCCCCGCAGGTGTCATCCGTGCTGCTGCCCCTCCCTCTCGAAGAGGAAGGGTCATCTGAAACAGAGCTCATATCTGTATGACCCATGCCAGAGATGCTGGACGAATTGGGAGTGGGCACGGTCAAGAGTAGGGGAGCGCCGTTCTGCTGGGTGACCTGGTATGAAACAGAGGGAATGGGTTGAGAAGGTCCGGCACTGGGCTGGAAGCGAACAGTAGGAATAGGCTGTAACAGAAAAGAATTATTGTTCATCTTGTTGACAAAATGCATATATTTTATAAATAAGAGAAATGTTTGTGAATGTATTAAATATTAATAACACCATTTTTAAAAAATTTCCAAAGACTTATAATTTTTACATCACTAAATAAATAAATTGACCTAGCGTTAAATTGTCAATTCCAACTACTGATCTGATTTCGCTCATTTTCATTTCTTATTAAAGCCTAAGATTTCTGAATACGTTTCTAAGATTGTTTGCTGGTTACCGTTCTCCGTTTTCGAAAAATGATCTCAAAAACGTAACTTCTCTATAAAGAAAACGACGACATAGTTATCCGGTTCTAATCACTGTGCCGCTTTTGCCAATTCTTATTTCCTATTCAGATTTGTGTGATTAATATGCAATAAGGATAATTGCTTGCCCCTAACAGGCACCAAATATTAAGATAAATAACTATTAAAATGAACCTGTACGATGGGAAACACTTCATAAGTTTCTTCAATCTCAACTACTGAACTGATTTCATCACTTTTTATTTCTTAAGAGAACCACATGCCCTCTAGATGTGTCATCTACAGTCACCTATCCTTATCCTGTCATTTTCAGCAGATATTGCAAAGTAAAACTGTGTTAGACTCCCGAGACTCAATATTAAAAAGGACATCACTCATAATGTTTAGTGTTTATAGGGAAAGTATAATTTAAACTGGTACTTTATTTGTTGTTATAAGGTTTAATTCAAAGGTGGATAACGCTTCTAAATTAATATTATTAATATAGTGCAGGAACAGCTGGCCTCCTATTGTGGCAAATGATATTAAATTTTCAGCGGGTAGTCGTTACAGTTTATATGATTAAATCCAAGAATAATTTCGATTAATGACATTATTTTCTGGTGTTTGTAAATTATTTCGAACATATAAATAAATTTGTATTAAATTTGTCTCTTTGAAGTGGAATAATCGAAATATAATAGGTCAAAGCATTTAAAAATTATTTTACAAAAGCAGAAATCATTTTTATATAAATTGCATAGATATGCAATTTATATAAAAATGAGAGTTTTTGAGAGAGAGAGAATAATTTTTGAGAAAATGAGAGACTCCATCAGAGCACGAATCAGATATTTTTAGGAGAAAATATCTGAAATATTTTCCTGTTAGAATAGTTTTTATACAGCTATGGAATGAATGACATTTCCTTATTATAACCAATATTTGCTTTTCTGTGACGCCTTGATAAATTTTGATGGCAGCTACTCAATATATGTCCAATTGAGAAGGACTTGATTACTGTAAGCATTATAAGCTTGACGAGCATTATATTTATTGAATAAATAACCTGATTTCTATATTTGCACAATATTGTGAGAAAGCGATAGTAAACTAATACGCATCTCTGGCTTGGCAAGTTCACATCATTTGCTTTGATGCCGTTCTAAATAACTGAGCTAAAAGTTTTCAATTTCTGAGAAAACAATCTGATGATTTAAGGCTATTAACATTTCAGAATTGTATGCCTGATAATAATTAAATTATTTTAAAAAAATTTCTTTAAAAATTGGTATACTTTTTTGTATTAAATGCGGAATTTTCCTTTAAAAGACTACTGGTATGATTTTTATCATTATCTTTTTTAAATATCTTTGTCATAAAAAGTATTTCACTTAATAAGATAACATCCATTTTAATGAATACTTCTCATAAATTCACTTTTAAAGAAAAAAAAAGTATAGAAGCATTTATCTATAAATGTCATTTTATATTATAAATGAAATTTTCTTGCAGTATTAATTAGATTTTTTCTGATAACATGAATTCGTACTTAAAAATATTTGAAATATAATTATTTCTGTTCATCATTCAAAATATATTATTTTCAATAGAATAAAAATAGAAGACATTTGTTGAGATTCAACGCTTTGTCAAAAATACGAGCTTTTTCCTCACTCCAGGTCATTATTTCAACTAATATTTCTTACTGACAGTTAATCAAAATGTGCCCAGCGACGATATTGCTTTAAAAGTGTTGAAGGAAGATCAATATTTGTTCAGAATGATCCATTTTTTCATGTGTATTAAAAAATGGTTGACAGTTTGAAATGAACTATCTAAAAAAATGACTTTTCATTTTAAGTAACTTTTATGAAAGCTTTATTTTTTGTATACGTGCAATTATTTTGATATTTCACTTTAAATGTTCCAAGTGTCAAAAAGTTTGATCTGAAACAACAACCAATAAGTTAGAAAATCTTTCGAAAAAATTCTTTTCTAGGCGTTGAAATCTTCCCTGAAAGAAATCTGGAGGATCAAGGAAAGTGGGGAAGGGAACAATGCTCCACAATTTTTCATTCCTCGGAGTCTCATTAAGCTGTGGCAGATGAAAAAGTGCCTCTGATAGAAGCAAGACGACTACTTAAATCCAGACGTTGGATCTGTCAGTCCTTTTTTTTTCATCCAAAGACATGTAGTCACTTATTTCTCCAAAAGAATCTTCTATGTTTGTCCCCATTAAATCAGAATTTTTTGCTTATTTGCTCAAAATTCTGTGGTTATCTTATTATGTCACTTTACAAGAAAGATGCCTCCCATAGTAATATTATATATATTTTTGTTTCTAATTTCAGACTGCAACAAAAAATGTTCCATTATTTTAGTTTGGAATATTATTTCTGATTCCGTAGCTTTTTTTTGATTTAACAACTAAAAATTCTTAACCTCTTTCCCCCATCTCCACAGCCCTGAAACAATTTTTTTAAGAGAAACTTTTTCTTACCTTGTATAGTTTCAAGAAATACAGTAAAGTAAATCATTTAGTGATAGTGTTTTTGATATGGAGTTAATGCTAACAGCTAATAATATTGATTGAAAAACATAATTTTGCAATTTTTTCAAAAAAAAAAAAAAAAAAAAAAAAGAGAGAGAGAGAGAGAGAAAAATGGGTTATAAAATCTGTAAATTTTTGTTTCCTTGGTAGCCCAATAATTCAGACTTAGTTTGTTGCCGTATTCAAACCAATCGTTATCAACCTACCCGTTCTCAAATTTCAACTGTTTGTTTCATTTTGCTTCGAATTTTAAATAAGACTCTAGATTAAATAAGACTCTAGATCAATTTTTATGCTTAAAAACTAATAATATGAAAACGAAACAGATTGGATTTGCTTTAAATTTAGTTCAGTTTTATAATGCATGGAATTCACTTCGAAATTTTAAATATACATGGAATATGATTGTTTAATATGACTGACGTAAATAAATGAATCTAAAATAAAAAGATTAGCAAAGAATACTATTTAAATTTATCTCTTTCTTTTCAAAATTTTTAAAGGTTGATTATTTGGATATTTTTGATTTCTTTTAAAAGAAAACTTTCATCATTTTGAACTTAACTGGTCTATTTCTACTTCCAAATACCAAATCACTGTTAATAACGTCCCTGGAGTGCTGTCTAAGGTTTTAAATTATTCCGGATTGATAGACATATTTACTTTTGAGAATAAGATGTGAAGAAAATTTTGTTTCGCTGGCTAAAACTAAATTAATAAATCCCACTAATATATCAATAATTCTTTCAAAAAATATTGTATAATATATTTTTATTCCCTGTAAAAATCTGGAAATATTTTAAGCAATATTCTATCATCTAAACAACTATTCTTTCTGATTTAAAAATATAAATAGGACTGAAAATGAATTTTTATTAATCAAACAGAATGAGTCAAAGATGAATTTTGATTGTTCTAGAGCGAGATACAGCTACTCTGAGTCATGCGATGGGGGTAATTAAAAACAATCATATTTAATAGCTAAATAGAAATACCTACTTGTATAAAATATGATGCTAATAAAATTTCAGCAAACAAGAAAACTGAAATTTTGATAGTTAGAGCTATCGCTTTTCTTTAGGAAATTGTAAGTAGTGATGGCATGCATATTAAGCCTGTATTGCTGCAGCACTCCCTGAAATTTTTTTAAATTTATTTCAAATATTATTTATTTAATTTTTAACCCTAAGGATTCAGTGAAAATAATAATAATAACAATAACAAAACAGAGCAAAAAAACCCAAGAAAAATCAACGAATGGAAGAGATGTTAAATAAGGCTATAAGGCGTATATCCAAGCTAAATTTTAGAATTCCATCATTGCGCATAGCTGAAGTAAATCTAAAATATAGAAATCCGACAAATCAACTTCCCATCTTGGAATTCAGCAAAAACAAAGGTAAAAGTTTTATAAATTCTGATTTGGAATTGTATAATTTGATGCTCTTTCTCTTTTCCCACCCAAGGTTGACTTTCTTTCTCCTGATATATTTTATATAGTCCTTTATTTCTCCTGATATAGTTGTCTTTTCTCTTCTAAGTTACCCCAAAGGAAACCACCTGATTTTATACATATTATTTATTTTTGTGTGCGTCACTCATCGAAAAAAAATTCATATATGATTTCCAGAAATAAATTTAAGATAATTACGTTTATAATTTTTGAACTAATTAAATATAAAGATGCATTTCTTAAACTATTTTTCAATTTTCCTTTTACTACGAATTCCGTTTTCATTTGAATCTAATAAATTCCAGAGAGTTTTGATAAGTAATGGATGAATTCCTTACATAAATTAAAAACTGCTCTTATTTTATCCAAATTTTTGTCATATTAATATATAATGCATGAAATACGAAGGGAAGAGTAAACAATTTAACATCAAAATGGTTGAATGCATTGTAAATAGAAAATGATAAAAATATTAGAAATTCGTTGTCATCATATTAATAATTCATTTATGAAATGCAAAATGAATTTGAATATCACAAGCAAACAAATATGAATACTTTCTTCAAGTATTCACTGATAATCTAATCAAGCATTACACAAAGATGAAACTGAGAGAATGTTAAAGAATATTCTTGAATCTCTACATTCGCTTTTTCCAAAATAGATTTGTTTCAAAATACTTATTTAAAAAAATATAATTGTCTTCGACTTGTCTAGTAATTTGTTCAATATAATTGATTAAATCAGCGCACTTTTTCAAAGGCCCTTATTAGTGATTATTAACAATTGCAAGAGGTGGGGACCACTTTGCCTTTAAAACTCTAAGGAGAAAAAAGATTAAAGTGTTTTTTTTTTTGCACCTTTAGCAAGGAAACATTAAAAAGAATTCAAATTACTTAATAAGAACATGATAATGCTATTTAATAATATTAACTACAAGTCTTCATAATTTTTTTGCTTCCAGAATTAAGAGATGAAAGGAAGGGTAAAAAGCAAAGCTCTTCATCAGATTTAATGTAAGCTTTTGAGCTGTTCTATAGCAAAAAAAGAACATTTCAAAAAAATTTCGATAAAATCCTCAATAAAACAAATAAAAAAATTCTTATTACATTGAGAATAAGCAAACAAAAGGAAACTAAACAAAAATTTTTTTTACATGTTTATATTTTTTTCAAGGACGTGAAAATATCTTTAAAAATCTAAAATGATTGCGAGACAGTTTAAAACAAAGTAAGATATTCTAATTTATGATTTGAAAAGTGATTAGAATCTGTTACTTAACACATCATCTTTAAAATGTCTTTTAATAACTAAAAACTTCAATTTTTTTCATTGAATTCTTCATTTACTTTTTTATTAGGAAATAAATCCTCCACTAGCTGCACCATCGACGAAAAACTGTAGTGTAAGTAAGCAGGTTCTTTCACTTCCCTTTTAGCTAGAACAAGGATAGGGGCGAATTACTTCCACTCTAATGACGCGACGTATATTTTACAAGAGGCTAGGGTGATGGCATTGAATAAGAAAGACTTTCAATCGTAGGTAGTTCTCAAGAAGCCTACTTTGTTTACTATCTTCTGTGATCGCGATGAAATTCATTCAGAAAAGTCGAATGACTCGACAGGGGTAGAATAACCCCCTTGAAGTTTATCAATATAATCGAAAGACACTTGAAGAAACAATTTTTTACATTTGAAAAGTTATTTACTTAGTTATTAAAATATTAATATCAGCAGTTTTGATTTCGTTTTATCACACACTTTTTACCGACATAGGCTTTACTATAACAAGTCGAAAATATCATAAGTAATTTTCGAGGATGAGGATTTTTCAGGAAAAATACTAGAAAATAAATTCGTTGGGAAAATCAGAGAGATATTAGAAAAAGACTGCAAATATTAGATTGGCATTCATTTGGATAGAAATCAAGAGAAATTAATTTATGGAACATGAATTTCATGGAATAAATCAGTTTCTTTGATATTTGAGGTACAGTCTTAATAATGGCTAATTAGCATTTTTTTTATTTCTGTAAATAAAACTTCTAATATATTCCTTTTATATTATATAATTATTTAGTTAGCTTAAAGTATAAATAAAAAACTTATAATATAAAATTAAAAGATATTTTATATCAATGCTGAGCGGTATTCATGACAATCTTACTGAAACAAATTCAAAGGGCAGAAAGGAAACGCACATCAAAGCTAAAATTAGCATCAAAAATAAATTAACAAAATACTCCGCTTTGAACCTATTCATGCCAGCTTAAGTGAAGTAGAATGCCGTCTTATTATGAATGAAAGATGCATACAGCAGTCAATTAAATGTTTTGAAAAGAATATACGATTGAGAGAGTGAAAGGCTTAAATGAGAAGTAATTAGATGTAGAGTAAAGCGCCTTGGCAAAACTTCATTAACAATTTAAGAAAGCTGAGCAGCTTGGAAAGCTTGAATTCTAGAGGATTCAAGCTGTATTAAAATAAGATAGGGCTTAGTCAGTAATAATAGTATAAATAATAGTCATTAATCTTAAAATACTAGTCACGTAGCGTTGAGCGATGTCTTAGGCATATCCTTATGTCAGGCCGTGTATATAGGTTTAACAGTATTTATTATATATTTCCATTATATAATACATAGCAATAATCCAACCGTTCTTTACTTACGAAACTCTGTCTTATGACTTCAGAGAGTTTCAACATGTGTAGTATAAATGATATTGCTTAGTGATAAAAATTACATAGAGTTAGGGAGGCAATTTTTTAGATAATTTATTCTATTATAGAACTAAAAATTAAGAATTTAAAATTTTAGTTTTAAGTATGCTGTTTTTTAGCTTTCGCTATGTACAAATCATCAGATAAAGTTGATTAATTTTAAAAAAAAATTATGATTATATGCAAAGGGATTCATAGTAAAAAAGTAATGTGATTTAACAGTCATAATCTCATCTAATTTGTGTCATAATGTTGAACATATTATCCAGATTACAATCGGGATGAGAACGAAAAGGACCTAATCTCAATTGGGTGTCTTTGAGATTTTAAAGTATTCAATAATAACATGTTTTGGAGATATTGTCCATTATAAATTAGTTTTTTCTATCTTTTTAATAAATAATTTTGAATAAATAGTCTAGAACATTCTATTTTAGCTTATTTTTCCTCCTTTTCACGTGAAAGTTCAATTTTTATAATTAGCTGCTGTAAATTTATGCCAAATTACGAAATAATTTTTCTTTTAATCGTATTGTATTTTCCTCACTTCTACTTATAAACTCTACAAAATAGATTTTTCTTTTCAGAAAATAATCTTCAGTATCACACACCATATTTGAATTTCTTCTTCTATGACTTCTTGAAAACTTTAAACGCGATCTAGCATTGTAAATTTAATTGTGTTAATGATTCTCCAATTGAAATGTTTTTTTCTTTCAATACATATAGTTAAAAAAATTTCTTAGCTTCTTCACTAATATTTACACATTATAATTTAAAACAGACCATGATAATTAACTTTCTTCATTTCAAACCAGTAACCTCTGGTGGAAATTATTGCATAATCTTTGATACGACGAAAGGTTTTAGTTTGTCGTTCTAACATGTGGTCGTTTTTACAGGTTTCTCTTGAACTTGTCAATAACATGTAGTTTTATTTATCAAATCATATTGAACAAACTGAAATATAATTAGGAATAGTTTTTGATAGAAAACAAAGAAGAATGATGAATTACAAGTTTTGGATTTAACATAGGATCAAATAATATAATAGCTTGGAACATAAACAACTTCTACTTGCTAATGGGTATTGCTTGAAATAGTTTAACTCTTCGCTACAAGACAGTATCGAACCATAGATAATTGATTCCAAAATATATTATGTCTAAGTTACAACAGTTTTCCTGCTTTAAATTGTATTTTGATTTAAAAAAATTATTTTTAAACCAGATTTAGTATTTTTTTCTTCAAAATAACTATGCATAGACTTTGAAGTGTTTTTATAGATAATTACAAAGGAAAACAAAGTCACCTTGAGGGCATTAAGCCAAAGTCAAAACAACATTCGAAAGCAACTATATTTTTAACAGGAATTTTTTTCCTATTCTCATTTCTTAAATACATATTATATATTTTTTTAATTATTGGTTACTTTAAAATTTGTTAATTTTGTGATTTCTTATAAATGAGCAACAAAATTGCTAGGGTTTCTTTTTTTGTTATTGTTGAGAAGAACATTTACAGCAAAAGAAATTTAGCAGGAAGTTTAATAGTAAAGTGATAAGCATTATTAAGATTACATATTAAGCATGGAATAATATCACTTGACTTACCGGGCAGTTTGGCGTTTGCCCTGCCCTTCCTCTTCCAGATAGATACTGCTGATACTGGGAGATGACGCACACGACGCAATATACCTGAAAAAAACAAGTAACTAGAAAACATTTGGAAACCACAATAACACACCAGATATTTTTTGAAATACCTTATTATTTGTTTAAGTAATCATTCTTAATAAGCGTTTCCATAATAAAATGAGAAGAGTCATAAAAAATCTAGAAAGGTTATACGCAGAATGCAGAATCAAATCTTGTTGTTTTAATTAAAGGCCTTCAGTAAGTCCGTAATTATATTCGATATATTTTATTACAGAATTTAATTGAATCGTAGACCTTCTCCATGAATTCTTTGTCTCCAAATAAATATATTTCTATTAAAACAATATTTTGAAATATTTTTTCTGCCCTCTCCCACTTTTTTTTAACGATATATTTCCCCTTGTACTAACAGGCCATCAAAATGAAAATTTTTCATGTTATTCAGTTTTTTTACCTCATTCCAATGTAATGTTTCATCTCAAGAAATGCTCACAAAAACAACTTCCAATAAATAATCTAAGCACTTATTAGACATAATAAACTAAAGAGTTTTCGAAATATTTATAAATGTTTTGTTATTTTGATTTGTTGGATTGATATTTTACATTAGTCTACACAAAAGCAATCGGAATAAAAACTGTTTTGAACAGTTAAGAAGGAACACAAAGGAACATGTTCTAACTTTCACCGCACACCATTTGCACTGCGCCATGTTCTTTGTATTCATGATCCAATTCCCACTTCTTTATTTACTTAATTCTCCAGGTTGTGTGTAAAACTGCTGGTCACAGCATTTTCTCAAGCTTCAAATAAATGGATAAAAATTCTTAATGCTTATAATATCCTTTTAAAGATACCTACGATTCCCTTTCCTAAATCAATATGCCTAAGAAATCCCTATCAAAATCTCAAAGAAAAATTCCGATGATAAAAGGGGGAAATTTCTGTTTCTTTTGCACACGTCAGTTTTTCATCGCTTTTTTTCGAAATTATGCCTCCAGTGGTGAAAAACATCTAAGTTTCAAAAATTCAAAATTTTCTTCCATTCGGTCATGCAACTGCTAAAACATATTTACACACACATTCATTCGTAGTTGTATAACAAAATGATCATTTTAATGAGGCTACAGTAAGTCATTTTTGCGAAGTCAAGTTAATTTTTTTTAAAAAAAAGAAAGAAACAAACAAACAAAAGATTATTAAGAAAGCTTCTTTCATCTAGATAATCTTACATTACTTCTAACAAATGCAATTTCAGCTCTTACCTTTCTTTATTTTTTGAGAAGATATATGATTGTAAAATATGAAAATGAGTAAGAAAGTATTTAGATAAAAATGTTTATGAAACATTTTAGTACTATAATGAAAAGCAGCTGACTTATCCATTTGAATCAACAGCCGAAGCAAAATATGCATTTTTAAAGCATTCACATTTTTTTCTTCATCAAGAATAAAAGAACAAAAAATGCCAAAGAAAGCCTTATAGATGCATTTTTAATAAACTTTCGTTCTAAACGGCTCCACAGCTAACGTAACGAAGCAAAATGCTGCCATTTTCTTCAACTAATTTCTCTCTTTAAATAAAAAGCGGCGCCGGAAGCACTTACTGCTCTCCCTCCGGAAAATGCATACGAAGATCCTCCTTATCTTTTCTATCTTATCTGCATGTTTCGACATGAAAGATGATTGCTTTTATCCAAGATGTCGTGACGCGTTGATTGCCTGGGATGAGTGGTGAGGATATAACAGAGGATACAAAAGAGTGTTGTCTTTATTTACTATTATGTTTCTTTGTTATTGTTGGAGGAAAAAACCCTTTCCTCGCTTTTTTACAATTTCTCCTGTGTTTTGTTGAGTATTAAAAAAGAGCGCTGAAGTTTCCTATTTTTGACTATTCAAAGAATTATGAATAAGATAGCAAAATATATTTGTTATTAATTTATTTTCATTTGTTGAGCATCAATCATGAATAATTGCAAAGAATTTTTAAAAAATGTAACAGGCAAGACACGGAAAAACAGAAATATGTGCGTAGTCCAAATTGTTTATTAACCAAAAATAATTCAACATATATTTTATACGAATTTTAATTGATCAAATCGAAAATTACATTATTTTTTATTGAATAGTAATTCATGATGAAGTTACAATCCTTAACTTTCATTTTTTAATGTAGCACAATAATATTATAAATCTTTTCGAATAAGAAGTTTGGAAAAAAATGATTATAAAAGTCCTGAGAATAGAAATCAACTACGTAATGGAGACACAAAAATATATTGATGTCACAGTCGCCTGTCAGTCCCAGAAAATGTTCTTACATCTATAAAAGTTTTTTTTCCTTTCTCGATTGCAGTTTTCTTCTTTTTCCTGGTCAAGTTTGCAGCTGCTCGGAATAACCTTCTGATACCGACTTTGATCTGTCCATGAACATTGCAGTGACATCATCGGGGGGCAAAAAGAGATTGTTCAAATGATATCCCTATTTCTAGATGTCATTTTTACTGAAAATGCATTGTCCAGTTTATTCATAGTTTTGGTGGATGTTATATCAAATGATGAAGTTCAACCTTTAAAAAATACAAGGACAATGATTAAGTATGGGCCTCGGTTTCTATTTGTTTGCAAAAAACACTCTCTTTCAGATGTGACGAAATTTTCCCAAGTTCATTTATTAAATCTAAAATCTTAAAATCTGCTGATGCATTAAAAACTTCATGCCATTAACATATAAATAAATTTGTCGTTTGCTGTGCCAGAGAGAAAGTATGGATGTCAACCACTCATTAATCATATTTATTTCATTCTTTGATTGATTAATAGTTCTTATGTAACTTTATAGTGTTATCTATATTATAATTGAGCTCACAAGTTTTTATGAGTAACAGTTTAATTTTTTTTTGTTATTAATAGTTTAGGATATTTTTGTTGAATATCGTGTTTCTCCTCTTTTTTTTATTTATTGTATTTCTATGTTCAATTTCCATATTTTTACTGTTAGCAAATATGCACGACAACCTTTTTTTGAAATTAAAAAAATGCTGGGTATGAAAGTCAAAAGCATTTTTCATTTTATTTACATTGTTTGTATTTTATTTATATGTTCATGTAGATCTCTTTATTTTATCATGTCTTTCAGTCTTCTGATGTAGCATTTTTCGTTTAGCATCTAACATATTTTGTCTCTAAGAAATTTTCTCTTCAATATTACCATTTGTTTTAAGTAGTCAAATCTAAATCTTAAGTCATTCAGTTTGAATTAAATAAATAGATAACGTAAAGTTATAAATTGACTTTAGTAACTTATCCACTTTCGCAATCCTAAAATCATTCAAATTAAAAATATTGTGTCACCTCAATATATTGTAAGCCCCGAGTCCTCTTTTAAAGATAAGATAATTTTGCAGTTTTTCAAGTGTTGATATACAAAAGAGGATTAATCTTAGATATTAATAATAAATCAATGTAACCTCAGATTCTTTAAAATTTCTGAAAGAAGTTCTCATGTGGGTAAGCATCGCTATCGAAAAAAACAAGCACCATGGTTATTCGGTTAATTGAATTTAATAAAAATGAAAATATATTTTGCAGTGATATGCAGGCTCAGATAATGTCGTATTTTCTATTATTTTCCTTTTCTTTATCCGCCAAAAATTCGGGAAATCAAAATTTTCTAAGATCACAGAAATGATTGAAAAGAATCCTTCAAAATCAATTAAGAGCTCGACTAGGTCAAGTAAATATTTTCTTTTGAAAAACAACTTCAATAAAATTATTGTATATCTCGTACTGTAATCCAATAACATGTTTAGCAAAAAAATGTTGACTTTTTATCTATAAGCGTAGTTTTACTTCATGATAAAGATTTTTAATGCAGAAAGAGTAAGTATCATCTAAGTCTGAAGTAAAATTTTTCTCCGATTACATTATTAGCATTCTTTTGAAAAATTATTTACTGGATATTAAAATTGCATCTTGTTGAGAAAAGTATTTCTGAAAAATAAAGAATGCAAATACTTTGTTCAGTTCTCATGTTTCCAATTCCTTCTTCAGACTTTCAAACGAGAGGAGGCATCATAAAAAGAGCGGACAAGTACAGAGAGAATCAAAAACATTTCCGCTTTATAATTTTAGAGTTATTTGATTAAATAATGGCTTTAAAAAGTGAAATAAAGTGTTGAATTCCAATTGAAAAATGTCGAATTTGGATTAGGTCTAAAACTCTATTAGCTAACACGTATTTTAAATATCTTTGAAAAAGTATATTTCAAGAAGTTTTTATACATTAATAATACTTCAGGAAAGTAAAATAAGTCATTCACATCTTTTTTTAATGGGTTATTTCTTATAAAAATGCAGTGAATGAAAGGCAATATATTCGATAATAGTTCTGGACTGAAGTAATATGCTTCCAGAAATTTTGTATTTGCTCAAATGAAGAAAAAAGTGATGAATAAAGCACATTCCATACTTCTAAATTTTTTCTTGAAATAATGAACGGCATTTTACAGAATCATTGGTATGTAAAAATTCAGATTGAAACACAAATTCAGCACAAGAGCGTTGCAGTAAACAGAATAATCAAGCAGGTGATGAAATGTATATTCAGTTAGGTTAGAGTATGCGCATATTTGTAATACGACATGCTTATACATGCACCGGCACAATGGAAAAAAAGCATTATATTCTCAGTATTCCTTCCAAAGCTTGTTGGATTACAACTTCAAAGATAGAGAGTTTTATTTCAGTGTATCATATCCGACTGCTTATCTTGCTGATGGCATTTGATAACTCGAAAATATTTACACGAACTCGAAAAATTGCTAATTTCAAAGAATATCGAAAAGTATTTATTGTGGCCGAGGAATTTGGAAACAGCACATAGCATTATGTCACGGATTTAGACATAATTTCAAACGTTAAGGGTAGATCAGAGGAGTTAGTAATGGAGGAATACATACAATACTGGTTGCGAGTAACAGATATCATATTCTACAAGAGAGAAAGTAAAAACGGTAGATAGAGAGAGAAATTCGTAAAAGCTATCCAACTAGTCACTTCAGGTATGATATTTTTTTCTGATTTGTAAGCTGAACGAAGGTGATATATTTAATTAACGGCTGATAACATTTGCGCTTTTTAGAATTGTCCATTGCAAACGGCGTTTTTTGTGAGACATTCTATTATATATCTATATGGATTCAATCATATCTGTATATGTGAAGAAGAGATGCAACAGAATGCTTTTTAGGGATGAGAGTCTATTATCTCTTAATAAAAATGCTGAACATATATAAATCTGGAGTGAGACAAATATCTTACATCTGTGACCACAAATGGATTTGGAGATGGCAGTATTCTTATCTGGATAACTATTATGTTCAGCAAATGTACTGGATCCGAATCTTCTAAATATATTTAATTAAGGGTACATGTTATAACATCTAAGTACTCCGCCTTCAGTTATATGTCGTTCTTTATGCGAGTCTTTAGTTACTCTTCATGGATGACAGCATCTCATCACATGCCAGCAATAACAAAGTCGTTGGAGAATGAAAATATTAATCTAATGCATTACTAGGTAAGTCTCCAAACTTTAACCCAATCGATTTTAGGAATGGTATTTTTGTGAGAAATCAGCACGTCACAAGCTCCCAGCAATGATTTCGCAGCTACCGTCGGCATTTCGGAATAAACGAACCGCAAATCCTCAACAACTCTCTAACAACGTCTTATTGAAAATGGAGATTTTACAAATTATTCGAGGGCGATTATTTCTACAGTATGAGTAGATTGTTTTTCTTCCTAGATATTTATCACATAGCAGTTTATGTCTTTTTTTCAGTTGTACTTGAAGTTTCTTTGTATGCTTTGAATTCATTTTTGGAATCATGTTCACTCCCATCTTTCAAATAAATGAAGAATACGTTTGAAAGATATCTTTAGAATACTTTATCTGAACTTTAATTTTTGCATATTTTTGCATTATTTACAAGGAAACTATCGAGAACCAACTGTTTATATAAAGAGCTATTCTAAAATATCAATTGAAAATTTAAAACAAACTACTTTGCACAGATACTCCATATAAACATGAGTATTCTGAATATAATAGTTTCTCTTTCAAATTGAAAAAGATTTATCTCAGTTCAATTGAAAAGAATAGGCTCAGATTTGTCCCAAATTAATAATAGTTTTGGAATTGAACCAGATTTTAAAGAAATTTAAAATCAGAATTTTATTTTTCAAATACAGAACTATTTGCTTAGCTTAACAGTTTAAGTACTTAAAAATTTATGTTTCCCCATAACATTTCACACAGAGAGAATTTAGTCGTCTGATAAAGCCTGGCATGGGTAAGCAAGTCTGAGCGAAAAATAGTAAACGTAAAAAGAAAATGAATACGCAACTTTCTATTTCTTAAAAAGAATTCTAATAAATATTTTGATATTTATAATTTTTTAATCCTTACCCTTTCCTTGATGAATTACTGAAGGAGAGAGTGAAATCTACACATCCCAAGTTTGAAGCCTAGAAAATATGATTAATTTTTTAAACAGAATCGAGATAAAATATCTTGAAGAAAGGTGTCATTAGTGTATACCCTGCCATCCGAAATGTTATCCCAAACGTCCATCCCTATCTGTCAGGTAGTGATCTCGTGCTGCTTGGACTCATCCAATACTTATGGCATGTGGATGTTAAGAAGTGAAAGAGCATGCAGATATCAACTTAAGAGCAAACGATTTATCATCATCCTCCCTCCTCCAATGCAAAATTCCAATCACTCATTCCATCACAAAATCTATTTATTTATCGATTATTTTTAACTTCATCGTATTTGAGGTAAATATCTTTAAAACATTTGTCATCACTTTTTAAACAGAAATATAACCTCAAAAACGAAAGAAACAAAAATTGGTAACTTACGCTGAGTAAACAGAAGAGAAGATCGGTCACAAAAAGAATCAACAACCACGGATTTTCAATCTAAAAAGGAAAATCGCTTATTAGTTTCCATATTATCTCATTGTAATGGGATATTTTTTTAATTTATAATACCATTAATAAAAATAGATGCGTAATTTTTGAAATGTTTTGGATGACAGAATTATTTCATAATGATTTTATATTTCATATCTGCATCAAATACTTATTTATGAATTTTTTGCGGCTAAAACTCCGCCATCTAAATAGATTTTTGTTTAAGTCGTCGTGTTCACAAATAATAGAATAGTAAGACAGTTAATACAGTAACAGACTTTGTCCAAAATTGGATATAGATTTGCCGTTCTGGCAAAAAAAAAGCAATATGCAAAAAGAATAATTTGAATAGATCATTCAATTTTTACATTATTGTATTTATATACAGATAAATGCACACATATATTTAGACTAAAATTTGATAGAAATAAATTTATAGTAAAGTACATATACTAAGCTCCTTCCTTTTATATAATTGATTTTGTATGCTATCATATTCACAAATAAACAGGGTGCTACACCAACAGTCAAATATAATACTATGATATTTTATTTTATAGAATTTATTGGCTTTTTAAAAAGTGAAGATTCATCAAAAGTTCGAGACAATTTTTTTAGGATTGATAGTTTCTCACTGCATATTTCATGTATGAGAAAATGGAGGGAAGAAAGTTAATAGTATAAAATAGAAAGTTAGTATTTACTCTAGAAAGCTCCATTTATATTTCTTTATAAGAATAAGAAGTAGTTTTTAACAGATAAACAGATGAGGTAGTTTTATTTCAAGAAATATCAGCAAATTTCTTAGTAATATTTAGACAGAACTTCTCGACTATTGCTAGTAGAATTTTACGTTTTACTTTAATGCTTAGGCGGCACTGTGAATCTTGCGATTCTGGAGTCTGTTGTCATATCGCAAGGATTTTTCTCATTGGCAACATGACTTTCTTAAAAGGTGGATCTCTGCATATTTTATAAAACTGTCAAAAGGATTTTAAATATGATGCATCTTGAAAGGAATGTAATGTGCCATATCGCAAATATTTTGTCATAAAAATTCCTACATCAACATTTTCTAAACAGGATGGTAAATTTTTGCTCATTTAATTCATTTTCCATACAAACGGAAAATTTTGATACGTTGTAAAACAGATAAATCTGCTTTTATAGTAATTTCAAAATCAAAGACTAAATTTTAAAAGAAAAAAATTAGTTTGAGTATTATGGATTTATTTAGAAATGTGAATTTTGAAATAAACGTCGTTTAAAAATTTAAAGGTGTTTTCTCTAAATGAATTAGTCCAACAAAGATTAGTTGAAACTATGTGGAAATTTAAAATTACAAAAAAAGCATCTCCTGAGTCTTTTCTTTAAAGAGCTTATTTTATAGAAAAGCAAGTTCACAATTGTTTTTTCCAACATTAAGTCGACTTTCAAGAACTCCTCGTAGGTTTCTTTTAAAATTTAAATACTTTTTAAAGGTCCTTATTTTCTTTCCCATAGGATATTCGTCGGAAGCGAACAAAATTACTCGTATCAGTTTGGGAATAGAGAATTTTTTTTTCCATCTATTTCAAGATGTGCTTTTAGAATCCGCTTTAAAATTTTAGTGAACAGTTTCAAATTTTTGTTAACAATTGTGTTAAATACTATTTTCCTTTACAAATCTTTCTTTGCTTTTAATAGAAAAATTTCTTAGATCTGCGGACAGTTCACGCTCATTAATACATAAAATAATTGTTTGAGGACTTATAATTGAAAAACCTTTAGTCATTAATTAACTGATCATGGTATTAACTGAGAATATTCATTCTTCAAAATTTAACTATGTTGACTGGGCCGTATAAGTCGTTACATGCCGTCCATCCAGCACTCTATAGAGGCAGAACTTTAAAAAATAAATTAGCACTTTTAAGAAAGGATCAGAACCTAACAATCTTTCCAGTTGGGAGGGGGAAAGCTTCAAATGTTTCTTATTTATTATTTTTATCAACAACATTTTCTTCGAACTTTTTTACATCGATGGTTTACTTCAGAGTTTCCCAAACTTTTTTGTGTCGTAGACCCCTTGCCATGTTTTTCCGTATTGAATAGACCCCCTACTTACCTGATATTGATTTCCTGTAAATTTCTAACTGTAGTGAAGTTTACTGTTAAAAACTTAAAGTAAAAACACATGTTAATTTATACATTTATTAATTGAATTTAAATTTATACTACTCAAAATAAAATTTCGTATCTGTTATGCAAAATCTATGTAACATGAAATAAACATAAAATAAACTAACATAAGCAAAAAGTCGATATTTTTAATGAGAAGTATGAGCCTGATGCTTTAACAATAAATTATCAACATTTGGCGTCAATTTTGTAAGGGTTAATCTTAAATCTCCTCGGCTAATGATGTCCAGTCTGTTTCTTTTATTCGTTAAGAGATTAGTAACAGCGCTAAACCCCTTTTCCTCAATTTTTTTACTTCATAGGTACTTTTATGAATAATGTAAATGTTTTGATATTATAAGATAGTATGATGTGAGTAAATAGGTACTATCAGTGTATGTGTTGAGATTTACTATCGTGGATCCCCATTTTCATTTCATGGACCCCCAAATTTTTTTTTCCGCTGACGTAGACCCCTTGCAGGTTGTCATAGACCCCTAGGGGTCGATATAGACCACTTTGGGAATCACTGGTTTACTTAATGGATTTCTTTCTCTCTCTCTCGCTCTCTTAAACTAAAGATGAACTTGTAAAATTAGACATGTTTGATAGAAAAATATAATTTTCTGTTTTTGGAACTTCTTTTTTATTAGACTCTGCGTCAGTCATTTGTGAGATGTTAATCAGAAGTTGATAGCTGAAAACTGAATGCAAATTTTAATAGTAAATTGCAATGTTTTTAATTCAAATGGTCAACCTATTTTTTAAAATTTATATTAGATTATTATTTATGGACTCTTTCTGTTAATATTTGTCATCTTTTTTTTTGTCAATCTCTTTAATGTTGTTCTCTTCATTATTTTTTTTAAAAAGCTGTTTGAAAAATTCTATTTCACTTGTTTTGTTTATTGTTGCATACATTTTATATTCTATAAAATGTATGTAAGCTAAATGCTTAGTACCAATAGCTATAAGGCTTAATTTCAAAATTGAGCTTATAAATTATTACTGACTTAAACTTATTTTTAAAATTATGTTAATAGGAAGCAATTGCTTACATGATATAAATACTTAAAAATGAATGCTATTTTAAATTTTATTACAAAGTTCAAGCCAGTCATTTTTCTGCGATTTATCTTAGATAAGAAAATATACTCTATTCTAGATAAGATCTTGTTTAAGACTTTTTTTAGCTAAATGTTTTGTTTTTATTAAAAAAATCCAAAAATAAACCGATTCATGTTTGAGAAAGAAAAGTCACTGTATAAATAAAAAGATTAACAATGCACCAACAGCTTAAGCAAACAGTAGCAATGTTGTTAAGGCATTATCATTTCTTTTACAATCGCTACCTTTTTTCGGGGACAACGAATATCTATTCCCCTTCCAAAGTATTGTTTTAATCTAATGCTGCACAGAAATTAAAGATATCCTGTATCCTTCAAGAAAGATGTCTCAAATAAATAATGATGAAAAATGATGCAGTGGATTTTAAAATGATGACAATTTTCAAAAATGTTTCAAAATCTTAATAAAAGCGAAGTTTTTCTAAAATATCTTTTAATTATTATTCAATCATATATATATTTTTTAAATCCACCATTACATGTTTTGGGTCGCAGGAGCAAAGTTAGAATTCGATATCTGAACTTTGCTCGTAAATTCCTACTTTGAAAAAGGAAGTCTGTAAAAAGTTATGAGGTGAAAAGAAAAAAAATTAGAAAGGAAATGTGATCTTGGCTTTTGTTGCCATGGCGACTAAAAATTTCAATCAACTTCATCATCCGTCAGACAGGCGGATGCGCAACTGAGTAACTCGGAGTTCGAAGGATTTCAAATAATCTCATCTCTTAGTCATTTAACTAGTGGCACAGCAATTTTAAATGAAGATTTACGACAGGATGATTCTTGGATTCATCCTGATTCACAAATTTTTATGACTATTAAACTTCAACATTGTATCATGGATGTGAATTTTACTCCAATAATATTTTATCATCGGCTGATAAATCAAAATTTTCTACAACAATAAAATTTTGGTCAAAAATTTATTAACATCTAAATTAGTTTTAAAATCATTTTAATCTTTATAGAAAATGCAGATAAATGTATAATTGCACTGTAATTAATAAATTAGAAATGAATTGAATTGCAATTGAATTTTCTTAAAAAATATCGGGTTTTTTTAATTGACTCATTTCAAAGCTACATGAAGAAAAACTACCGAAATGGCATCAAACTCGATATACAACTAATGATGACATGGGTAAATAATTATGAAGTAGGAATTTTGAGAAAAATATTTTGTTTCCAAAACATTAGACAAGTCTTGAAAATATTTTCAGCTGACATGAACTGACTTAAGTCAAATGCGACTTACATTACCAGAATGCACATTAATGATGGAGAACCTTACGAATTGCTATGCATTCACAGTTTTTCATGAAAAATGAACATAATAGGAGCTATTTGAAGGGCATTTTTGGTTAATGATTAATAAGGAGTTCCAGAAAACAGAGTCACAGATAGTTCGCGCAATTAGCGGGTGTAAAAGTATCAGAAGAAGGGATTACACATATTGTAACCACAACCATCTACAAATCATAGGGAACCATTGCTGGGGATAACAGCATCCGGGGGCGAATTAACTTCTCTTATTCATGGCTAGTTGCAATTCCTGTTATGCCAAGCTCTCCTCTTTTAACCATAGAAAATCAGCCGCTTGCAGGAAATTAAACTCAGACATTACGATAAACGATTGACATTTGTTTTGCCATTTCTTGCAAGTATGAGGATTAATGATGGTTTCTCCTTACAAATTCTATGGGGATATTAGGTCCATTTTCATATGAATGTGTTTTCTTAAAGCATAAAACAGCCAAATTAAGACATCTGAAAAAGAACCGAAATCTTCCTTGCTTATTTCTTCTTTGAGAAAATTACTCTGAAAGAGCCAGTAACGTGTACCTTTAATGCATTATAATATCATTACAAGCTGACTAGTTTTGTCGTTCCACGACTGGAGCAAAGAAATTGTCTCAGACAAGCATTCTTGCACCACACATTAGGGATTGTTGCGCCTTCAATTCACTGTTGAAAGAATCATTAGCCGTTGTGGCATTTTTACTGTTGCATGGCCACCTTCCTCCTGATATAGCTCATGTGTTTTTTGGCTTCAGTATTTTTTGAAATCGGAAACTTATGCTGGTGGAATCACAAATATAGTTATTTTAAAGGATAACATACCATAGATAGGGCGGAATATTTCTTCTGGCATGTTGGGTTGTCAACTATAGAGAATGTTGAGCAGATAATGCATAATGTAGTCTCTGAGAACGGCTATCATACTGAATGTGGCCGAATTCCTCGCCGGGAAAAGGATTGCGCGAATAAAGCTTAACTTTCCTGTTAATTTTGTCTGTGTTATTATTATTATTATTTGTAATGTTGTAAATATTCTTATTGGCGATTTTTGGAATTAATCCTTTTCTCAGAATCCTACTTTATCATACTGAGTTTGGCGCTATTTCTGTTGTACAGGTGGTTACTGAATAGTGTCAGTTAAAAAAATTGTCCGGACAAAAGAGCTAATGAAAATAAGGCTAAAAAAGGAAAGCTAAAAATTGAAGATGTAATATGTATTTTCAGATAAATAACAATTTAATATTTTCTGAAATTTATCGGATAATTCCTACTCGTGAAATTTGAATATTTTATCTCAAAATATATAAGAAATCTAATTTCAAAATTATATATGGTTATCGAATCAAAGTAAAATGATTCCTAGACTTAAAATTGCAGTCATCATTGGGAATTTTAAATTAGAATTACATTAAATTATTACATGCTTAAAATTTAACATAATTTCTTTTTTTTTTCATTTTGGAATATATTTATGTTTAACAAGATGTTCAACTATGTCGTCAAATATTAAAGTTTACATTCGTTTTAAGATACAAACTTTTTTTCCGACATAAATTTAATAATGATCATATATAATGAGATATTTGAAAATGTACAGAAAGAAGATATACAATTTTCCATTGAACAACATATTTTTAGGTTCTTCTAACAATTAAGCATAAATCTTCCAATCAGAAGCAATTTTTGTCAAAAACATATATTATGTATTTATGATCATTAACCAAAATAAACACAAATATCTTCAGAAAACCAGAAAGTGAAGGCAGGGATTGTCTAAGTTAAATGCAGGCGTATTATTCTTATACATAAAGAATATTTCGTGAATCAGCATCAAACTAAGAACGATAAAATTTAAACATATATTTCAATGTTTTCATTAACGAGTAGGGATATTAACTTTTAACTTTATAGAAATAGTAAATAAAATAAAAAATTAGTACAAATATAATTTATTATTATAATGAGACAATTACTTGTATAATCTAAATAATTTTTCCATTTTGTAGATAATAATTATTAGGAAATGAAAACATCTAGTTCCTATTTCCGTCTCTACTTCTTTTTAAGTTGCATAAGCAATTCACTAAGTTTGAGATTTTTGCCCTCCTTTTAATCCTCACAGATATACAGAAATCTTACGAAAGCCACGTCATTAAATCCACTTAGGACATTCTAAAATCCTAAAAGGAGTTACTTAAAAAAGAGCATAGTAGTTCAAGTAAAAGGATTTAATCTCATTTGAAAAGAAAATCTACAGAAATTGCTAAATTCAATTACTAAGTGCTGTAAGAGACTTAGGAGTAAGACAGTTTTATTCTCCGACATTGAAAATTTGCTATAATTAAATTTTGAAAGGAGCGGAACATTAAAGGTTTGCAAGATTTTCTAAAATTAAAAAAGCAGTTTTATTTTTTGAAATTAAGCAGCGTTAAAAATTTTATTTCAACGACATTGGTGAATTTATCACATGCATGTCAGAACCTATAACTGAATTATCAGTACATGCAGAGGCTCAAATTATATTAAATCTGTGACGTCATTCACATATGTAATTGATTTTTTTCATTTTCTGCCATGGGGTTTAAAGCTATACCTTATCTTCTAAGACTAGTCCATCGAAGAGTTATTTCTTTTCCAACAGCACATAGCAACAACTCAGGCTTTTATTGATATTGATTTCTTTATTCGATCACAGTTTCGAGATGTAGATATACATCCTTTAAAGATATAGATATACTTCCTATTACAATAAAGTACATATGTTCGATATATTTAGATGCTCATTTTTGATACAATTTATTTAACTATCCAAAACTCTAACTGATTACTTAAGCTCTAATTGATTAAATAATTACCAATATGGTATGGCTGTGGATGCAAGCTTTGGGACCGATCGGCAAAGGTATGAAACCTAATACTTCCGAAATTCCATCGCATATGCGGTCATCGTTATGCTAAATTTTGATTCCCAGAGGGAAGAGGTAAGCTTCTTTTTAGTAAAACCTTATTTGTTATATTTTTCTTCAGGTCATGGTTCATGATTATTTGATCTATTCCAAAACTGTTTTAGTATCCTTACGAAATCGGCGGACAGTATAACTAAGCAAAAATATATCTACCAGAATGGCTTGAGTGTAATAATACGTATGTACATTAAAATGTCAGAGTATACAGGTCCTATACTTACCGCGTCCGGGATGAAGTAAAGTGAAGCGATGAATTCAAGGAGGGTGGAGGCAGATACGGAAGCCACCCAGGGAAGGAGGAAAAGTCGGTTGTCCTAGCTCAGGGAAGAAAAACAGGCATTCGTCAATTCACAGTAAAATATATGCCCCCAAACAGTTAATAAGTTCAAAAATTAAAATTATATCAGCTTATCAAACTTCAATTTTTACTAGTCATTTAATCTAACAAACTTCTCGGAAGTAAAAATATGAATAACAAATTATTTCTAAAATATATATCAAAATACATTTACCGAAATTATAGAATTTAAAACATTGCGGTTATAAAAATAGTATCCAAACCAATAATATGGAGGAACAATAACAAGGATGCATTCGATCAGCTTCGATGGAGCCAACCAACAGAAACTCTTGCTATTATGTCGTCAAAAAAATAATAATTGGAGATTTGACTAGATTTTAAGGAATTTTTTTCATTTTTATAATAGACTATCTATTACCCTTGACTCTGTTCGCGTGGAAATTTTGATGTATATGTACGTAAAACTATCAAATAATGTCAAATAAAAAAATTAAACCTAACCTAAATACGATAAATTTAAAAGTATAAGCATATACGAAAAATATATAGCATTAATGCATTTTAATAACAAAAACAAACAACTAACGAAAAAATAATGTATTTACATTGTATATTTAAAATAAAACAAAAATAGCAAATCAAGTCCGATCAAATCCACTTTATTTATTGATTGGGATTGAGGTAGTTACAACAATATTATACACATAATTTTTAAACGTTTAATTTAAATGAAAACACAGTTGTCAACAATAACGCTCGGAATTTCACCGCCAGTTGGCGTAACGCACATGTCTGATTTTGCTGCGCCAGTTAAAATAGACTATGTTGGCGCAATGTAAATTAGAAATTTTTTACTTCTTTTATTCTGTTTTCTTTTAATTTAAAAGTTCTTTAGAATGAATCCAAAAGATCGATTTATTAACAACATTTGATTTTAAATACACCAAACACAAAGAAAATAAAAAGAATCGTTTGAAATAATCGGTCGAAATTCTCCTAAGCCTAACCTCAACTCTGTCGGGGAAAAAATTAGAGTCTTACATATCTTTTGCTGGATTTGGTCTCAGCTTTTTGACTCGAAAGTTAGTTTTTAATTAATAAAAAATTAACGACTCATTTAACCGAAATAAAAAGTAACCTTTGTTCTATTCCTGACTTTAATCTATCTTTGTACTAAATTTCATCCATTTCCGTTCAGCCGTTCTGGAGTGATTGAGTAACAAACATCCAAGTTTTCACATTTATGTATTAGTATAGATGTGTATTCAAGGTGAATAGAACCGTTGTAAACTTTCTATGGATAATGGCAAATTATTTCAATTAAATGTGACGAACTATAATACGGCAAAAAAATTTTGTCACTGAATGTAGGATTTAAATTCAGGATTATGTGCGAAACAGCAGATAATATTTGTTCACATTGATCCTTTAATAGATTAAAAGTACGAAAATAATAGACTAAGCGTAAAGGTAATTTAGTGAATCAATTAATTAATATGTCTTAGTTAAAAATTCTTTGTGAATTAATTTCTGAGGTACATGGAGGACAAATAAGAGAACTATGCCATCTGATAATTTCTCATACAGTAGCTACGCAACAATCACAGTAGTTAGCCGTTTGATCTAATTAAAAACCTTCCATTTCTTTAGAAGGAGAGATATACGTAACAAGATCTCTCAGTTTTGTTTTAAAATATTAATTAAATTATTAATCTGTTTCGTATTTAGTGCTAATATGTTTTCATGTTGTATCTTAACGCAATGAATAAATTGTCTCTTATGTTAGCCGGTAAATATTGTAGGTTCTTTTAGCTTTCTATCATTTTTTGGCGGAAAATATAAATATCTTTTATAAAACAATATTATCTTGTTAAAAAAAGAAATGCAGTCTAATAAGATCATTTTCCCCTTACTACTCATTTCAAAATTTGTCATTTATTTCATTATTTGTACCAATAAAAATATTAAAGTATTCCAAAAAGGTAGATTAACATCATAGGAGCTATTACCGTCCCGTTTAGATATCAAGTTAAATACCATCGTCACGGTAGTCTAATTATTATTATTAGTTTCGGTGTCACACCTTCAGTTAACTTTAAAAACTTGGAGATAACTCTCTCATAATCTTTACATTCTGACCAGGCAAGTGGAAAATAGTCAACATACCTCTTTATTGTTATATCTGAGATGCGCTTCTCGTTGGGTGAGAGTCAAAGAATAAATAAATATAATCAGTAAACCAATAACAGTTGATAGAAACGGATTCATGCAGATATTATGAATTAAATCTAATTTTTGTAAATGAATGCAATCAGGTATTTGGAAATTAACCCTGGAATATACCATATTAAATCAAGGAAGATTAAGCATCATAGTTAACGATGGAAAAGTACTTTACATTAAATTCATTAAAAAATATTTCGATTACCTTTATGTACGACAAATTATCTTTTAAATAAATTATCTAATTAATGTATATATTTCCTGAAATTTCAACGAAAAAATCATTTTAAAATCTCAACCCTTGGTAAATTTTTTGGATTTTTCTTTCATATACACCTTTTTTATTGAATCGTTTCATTGCGACCCACTTTCGCATAAAAATTCCCTAAATGCGTATTATAATTTAAATCAAAACTGTCAATGCAGTTTTAGTTTCCTGGAGGAAAAGAACATGTTTACATTGAAAGGAAAATGCTTTGAAAATGAATGGACGTTTTACCCAAAATATATGCCATTTTTTTCTAAAAGACAAATTTGTCTTTTAGAAAAAAAGGGCATATATTTGGTATAAAAATGGTATATAAAAAATGGCCAAATTTGCTATGAACACGTTGCTTGGATAATAAGTTTACTTGCAATACGTTTCTTTACCTGATATCAGCCACTATGACATATTTAATTATAAGGATACATAATAATAAAGAGCATTAAATGCTGTAGACATACAGAGCAATACCATCATACAGAGTAATACACTCTCTTTCAAATACTAAAGTAATGTCCGCAAGTATGTAAAAGAGGAATATATAGAATTACTCAGATTATTCTTTGTTAAATGCTGTAATCTACTGGAAACAAGGTGAAATATTTCCTTTTGAGATGCCATTATTCTGAGGTTATGATTATCATCCCGATTTCAAAAAGAAAACTTTTTTTTTTCTTTTTGAATATATTTCTGTAAGAATCTAACTTCAACTCTCACTTCAAAATTTTATTTCTAGAATTTTGGTATTTATGTGGATTATTAGGACACGTTTTGAGGTTTATTTTTGTCTATAATCAACCCAGTATTTGACTCCAGTAATAAAAATGTAAAGAATCGTCTTCTATTGTATACGAGCATGGATGTTGAATAATTTGGAGTTATAATAGATGAGTAAAAAATGCATTTTAACAATGTATAAAATAACTAATATTAATTTTCTAATAAAAACATTAGATCAGCGTAAAATAAATCATTACCATGTTTTGAAAATTTTGAATCATAAAACAATATTTTCCAATTTATTAAAGGAGGGGGCCAATAATGTGCACTGCTTGAGACGGTAAAATATATAAATCCGTCAGCGCTGGTAGAAAAAAAAAATGGTTAATAAATAATACTAGAAAATTGTCAGTTGGAATTAGACGTTATTTAATTATATTCTTTATACCATTTAAATCTAATATTTTCTCAATATTAATCTTTTTTAATTAATTGTATTGTATTATAAAGCAATTTATTTATATTTATTAAACACTTCCCTATATTTTTTCCCCAATTTTACAATTATACTTTTATTCCTCCATATTTGTCATGCACTTAAATGTTTAAAACTTTCTCTAAAAGAAATGTATTTTTAAATGCTACTTTTTCCCAAATTGCAAGGGAAATATTTTGTGTACAGTTAGTAAATAACTCTTTGAAGATTGTAGTTTGTTTTTTTAAATATCACATTAGACACGATCATCTTAAGATAAAGAATTATGTTACTTATACATAAAGAATTATGTTACGTATACATAAAGAATTATGTATTATTTATGTTACTTCCGCTTTAAAGTATTTAGGCAATACTACTCTATACAATATTTTTAAGGTGTCGGTATTATCTAATATTCATATATGCTTTGTTAGATTGGAAAACATTGTTATATGTCTTGAAACTCCTCTGAATTTTTGTGCATACTTTTAGAGACATTATACAAATCATACACATAATAAGGATGTTTGCAGAAAAATTTAAAAATACATGCTAAATTATACATCATCGAAGATAAATTTCCCTTTTTATAAAATGTAATGTAGCTAATGATGTTTAAGAGAGAAAGAATAATTTCCAGACATTGCATTTGAAATAAATAGTAGTAAGTAAGTGATGTGTCTTTAATTGTCATTCTGATTCCAATTTTTGAAAAAAGAAAATTAGACAAATATTTGTAATATTCTATCAATATAAGTTGCTTTTTTATCAAGGTTTTATAGGACTAACACATAGTATATGGCAGGATTAGATTTGAGACAATCTTGGAAATCGAATCATTAATTCAAATAAAGACTAGAAAATATCGTATTTTATAGTAGCATGTTTGACTGACAGACTGCTGTTCTGTTTAAAATCTTTTAGCACTTAAAGGCAAATTTCCTACTGACCTTCATATGGAGAATTAAAAGCTTGACAGCCGTTGGCTTTTATTAAACCTCCATTTCCAACGCGGATTTTTGCTTGTTTTTTCTTCCTATTTATTTTTTCGAGACCCAATGTTGTTGCAAGTTTGTTAATAAGAAATTATAAATAGCATTTGTTATTATAAGAAATGGCTGTGAATCATATAAAAAGAATTAATTCTTATTCAGTCCATATTTTAATGATAAAGCAATGAAATTCTGTATTGCTTTGCTTTTGCTGTCTCTGAAATACAAAAGTCAAGGTAGGACTTTGTTTATTATTTTTTCTGATTTTTAGAATAAATTAAGCTAAACTATATATTTTTTAAAAAAATATGCCCCTATTTTTTCTTTTAAAATTACTTTTTACTCTTTAAAAATTTAATTATTATTTCTTTATCAATAAAACAATCTATGTAATTGTTCAGTATATTGAATAACCAGAACTAAATATCAATTAATTTTTTTACTGAACGAATAATAAAGAAATTGAGCTAGGACGAGCTGAGTCATTTTTGCAACCGAAATAGAGCTATAAGACACAATTAACAGGTATAATAAAAAAAAATTTAAAAATCATTTGTATAATATTTTATTTCATTGCTTTGTTTCAAATTGTAATTTTTTTTTAATTCTTTAAATATAAATTTCTTATATTTAAATTTTTTAAATTTCAGTTCTGTTTTAATTTTAGTACTCGCGATACAGATTTAACAACCTTACATTGTTTTTCAGAACAACAATGCGGCGAAATTCTCATTGTAATGCTTGCAGTACCCCTCGCTTGTGGAAATCATGAAAACCTTCCATGGTTTTTTATGATGATGTGTTATACGAATCTGGATGCCATTGCGATGAAGGTTATGTCTAAAAAGAAGACGGAAGTTGCGTGCTACCAGAGAATTGTCCAAGGAAAGGCAATTAGGAGCTTATGAAGTAGAAATTCATTTCATTACGAGTCATATTAATTTAATTATTTGTATGAATAACATGAGCGATGCAAATACCTTTTAAAATGATTTATAGGGAGGTTAGACCTAGAGTTATGTGAAGATAAATTATTTCTAATGTAATAGGTGGTAAGCAGGTACATTCAAAAACAATTCGTATGAAGAATCCAAGCCAGCTTCATGCTGTTATACAACTTTTGTTTATGCCTCGTTTTACTAGCCTACTGGAAGGATGTAACTAATAAAGTAGGCAGTAGGAAATAAAGATAAATAAAGACTCGGGCGTCCAGAACAATACAGTGTCAGTATTAAACATAGACTTCTAAAACCTGCTTATGATATGTATAGAACAAGACTTTCAATTTTTAAATTATCTTTTATTGTACTAGGAAAAGGAAAAAATTCTAATACTTATCTTGATTTCTAAAGGGAAAGTTTCAATGCAAATTTTTATTTCTCGATTTATCTTGACTGTCACAATAAATGTTGTAAAATGTTCAAATCACGTTGTAAAATGAATAGATGCAGTTTGGAAATACTTCAGCTGCTTCTTTACATCTTTGATGCGAAATCTGACTCCTACCAGCAGTTTTGGTGTGAAGATCCCATTATAAAATCCGAGCATTTATATTCTTATCATTGGGAGTTATTACATTAAGTTACTCAGAAAATAAGCAACCAATTCAGATATGAATTTGGTTCATAATTTGAGGTACATACTCAATTCTTACAATAACAGCATGCGCCTAATTTATTAAGGTTTTTTTTTCTTTTAGTTTCAGAAGTATTTGAAACAAAAGACAAATAATTTTCTCGTTTATGAATTTTTCCAAATTTGAGATGTTAAAATCCGATGTTGTAGCGAAAGCTTTTGGGGTATAGTATGATTCTTTTGTCCCTCATCATATCATCAATGTCCCTAAATAATCAAAATTAGCATAGTTGAATTACTCTTTTGCATCTATTGAACATCCTTAAACTTCCGCCAAGAGCATGTATAACCTTCTCTCCGTCTCTATCTGGTAACTTCATTTTCTATTTCTAAGATATAATATTTTTAATTTTGCATTACGCTTTAGACGTTTAGCATTCTGTGCTCTTTCTCGCCATACAAATATATCGAGTCATTCGATATTCATATCTTGAAATGCAATTTGGGAGTGATAATCAGTTTTTAAAGATATTTCAATGCAGATGGAAAATTCAAGAACATCCGATTGCCTACTGAGAATTATGAGTAAATATGAATAAAAATCTGACTGGGTTTGTATAAATTCTCATGCTAACTCTAGTGGTTATTCCAATGAAAATATAGTATATTAGAAAAATAATAAAAATGAAGGGAAAAGAAAAAAATAAAAATGTTATTCAACAAGTTTTGTTAATTTTATCTGTTGTATAAAAGTGGAGGTAATGCAGCAAAATATTTTCCTCGGACATTTTTAATCGCGAATGGATTTTATATTGATATTTAAGTCTATTAGCTGTCTAACGAAAATTTACATTAAGCAATCGATCGTTAAATGAAATATAAGGGAAAGCGAGACTAAGTGCTCTATCTTAAATGAGGATTGTGCAGCAGAGAAACTAATTAATCACTGCGTAATTACTGAAGTAAGATTACTACTTATGCCAAATTCAACTTCCGGGTATGAGCAGTTATAGAGGTAAACTTTGATTCACATGCTGAAAAATATTTTTAAGATTGGCAGCAGCAATGATAGTTAAAAAAAGTTCAACGCAATTAAATATTTCTAAGTCGGAAATTTTTTTTGGTGCTTTAAAATTACAAAATAAATAAGGAAATGAAGATCAGTTAATAATAAATAAATAATTTCAAAATAAATTTCTATAGTAGTTAAATTCGAATTAAATTTTTTGTGTTCCAAATTATTTTTCTATGATGTTTATCACTAATTTTGAAGAAGATGAGAGAAAGCACTTTCACAATGCCCTCGAACGCAACTTTATTTATGTGATTTTATATGAAATCATGATGTATAGTTTGAGAAATCACAACTTCGAATAAAAAACTGTCAATTAAAGGGAAAATTATTTCTTAAAAAATATCCATAAGTGTTTCGTCATTTAAATATTCAAATATATCACTATTAAATGTAATAGAATAAATCAATATATATTGTTTCATTTTGTAAATTATGTTGTTACATCAAATCCTGTTTTTTTTTAAAAAAATTACTACAGAATAAAATATTTTTGGGGCACCCTGTATACGAATCACAATGAGTTACATACAATTGCTTTGATTTCAACGGATAAAACATTTTTAATATTTATATAAGCATCGAGATAAATACTTTGACCGCGTTACCGAAAATAAAACAGGAAATGCGAATTTTAATTTTAATTTTTTAATGTTAGTAAACAACATTTAATTATGCTTATTTTCAAATTACTTTTAACATGAAATATTTCCATCTATTGATTAGAATATATTTTAATCATGTACCACCTTGCTATTTTATTGTTATCTACAGCTGCCTAAATAAATATAGAAAGGAATGCATTAAAAAGAACTAAAAAGCAATTCCGAGTTGATTTCTTTCATAGAAGTTAATAAAATAAAATACTTACTATTTGAAGCATATATATATATTTATTTATAAATATTTATATATATATATATATATATATATATATATATAATTTTGATAGTTAAATAGTAAACTACTCAAAATTGACGGATAAAGACTAGAAATGTAAATGTTTCAAATATGCCCCTCTTTGAAATAATGAATTAAAAGTTATTACATTCCCAAGCTTACATTACCGTTTCTGTATAAAAGTTTTATAGCCCATATGTTACGTCTTGTTTCTATACTTATTTGTCAACAGAAACTTTACTATAAAACTTTCGAGAAGATGAATAATACATCACATTTAAAGTGGTTTCTTTACAGATGAAAGTTAATGAGCCTTCAGCCTTGAAAAGATCCAGAAGGAAGCAATGCAGTTTTATTTTGTAACATCATGAAAAATAAACATTCTTATCTTTTATCCAATCGATACTTTTTATTCCAAAGATATAGTTTTCAGTTTTTAAACTCGAAACTAAACTCAAAGCAAACTGACCTTCTAAATTTTCCAAAATTTTTCACTATTCTTTTTGAAAGGGTAGGAGGCGTATGCAGGACGAAAGGTATATATAATTTTTATTACAAGGGAAAGATTATATTTATTAAATTATAATGAAGATGGCTTATAAATATAAATTGAAAACAATTTGAAAAACTATAATAAGCATATAACATTTGCACCTTCTTTATAGATTGCTACTCTCAAGTTTATTTTGGAACAGAAGATTTTACTCTTAAAAATTGTCGATACACTTTTCTTATGTATAGACTTATATAACCAATTTTACCTGTTGTTCTAGAAAATATTTTACTTTTGGCAACACTACAAAATTAAACTATTGTCCTTATCCGTCGAAATTAGTATTAATTTTTCTAATAAATTTCAGTAAATAATAATAAATTTGTAGAATATATTCAACTGCCCATGTTATATTTGTCCAAACATTGGGAAAATAGTCACAGCATTTTTGAAAGAATAGTTATATTTACGTAAGGTAAAATTACTAAACGTATTGTTTAAAATACGCTGAAACGAGAAAATTCTTCTCTTTAAAGGAAAAAAAACTAAAATTGCACGTTTTTTTTATTAAATACTAGCAATACACGATGAGTGTTGCCCTTGGTATAACATCTAAAAGAAAACATTAGGTTTAAACTTGTTTATTCTCAACCCGACATGACATGGGCATGTCATGCAGCATTAAACAAACATAAAAATGAATTTTGAAATCATCAAAAATAAGTACAAAACATTTTTATAGAACACATTCAGAAACATTTAAGCTGTTAAAAAGTAAAAAATAAGCTCATAGACATAGACTAAATAAGCTCATAGACAAAGCAATTCACTAAAAATACACAACAGAAATCTGTTTTAAAATTTAAAAACATACAAAAAAGTCATTGTAGCACTCTGTTCCACACTTTTTTATCAACTTAGTATCATCTGATGTTAAAATAAAATTCAGTTTGCTTCATAATATTTCTTTTTTATCTATATTATTTTTCCTCCTGGTTCCAAGATAAAAATATTTTGTTTGCGTGTAACTCAAGAAAGTGCCATATAAAATTTTCCACCAGAAAAACATTCTTCGCTTAGGTCATTTCCAGCAGTGTGACATGTTTGTAATATTAACAGATTATAAACATTGTTCCTATTGAAACCGAAACACCAATTCTGTAATCGTCGCATGGAATTGCAATTCAGGGCGGAGTACTTCTTTTCGCACTAAATATCAGAGCGTTTCTTCTTTCACATCATCATCTCTGTTTCAAATTTAATTCTTTCATTTTATAATACTAATTTTGTACTATGTATAGATATATTCATGATAATGATTTACATGAAGATTCTCTTTTTGATACTGCTTCTAGTATTTATATTTTATTTTACAATTGCTAATTAGATGAAAATATATCTGCAATGTACCCTGGACTCTGCATAAATTTATTTACACTGACATTTCCTGAATTGAGAATTGACTGTGTAATCAAGTTATTACCTTGTTCGTTCTTGTATTTTGCTAACTTCATATCCTATTCCGACGATTCAGATCTTTTTTTCTGTTTGCGAACAATTTCTATTTTAGGATTAAAGTAATTTGGTCTTCCTTCTTGCTTACTTTATGTCTGGGTGAAAGAACTATTTAATTTAAAAAAACGTCTTTTCCGGAAAATTATAATTTGGTAATTATTTAGACGAAACTCATTCGCTTAGTTCTAAAACTTATTTTTTATTCGTCTGGTCTTATAAAATATATTTAAATTTAATTCATTTAATTCATCGAAACCGTTAGTTTTCAAGATCGATGCAGTATGGGTTTTTCGAATTTCTTCTTTGATCAAATGATAAAATTGAATTTTGTAACTAATGATAAAAAAGTAGCTGTAGGTTAAAAAAGAAGGTAAGATGCTTTTAAATATTCTTTGCTATTTCAAAATTTGATTTTACTTTTATTTCTCGAAGTAAAATTCTCGCAACAAGATTACACAAATTTTTACATATTTTTACTTAGCTTTATTTAATTTCATGCTCGATTCATTCTATTCAACTCTTTGTATGTTAGAGATTTGACATTCTTAAAAACTGTGTGATACTGATCAAAATAAAGGATTGTATTATTTTCAGATATAAACTATTATTTAACATATTGAATAAATTTCGTTCCTAATTACAGATTGATGAAAAAACTTAATTGTCTGTATTACATTAATTTGTTTAATATTAAATACTCATTATACTTATCGCACTCACTATAACTATCATTTACACACGTCTGGTAAAGTACATGCATATTCCATGCGGCACATGTTATAGAGATTCTTCTCATATACACTGAAGTGAAAAAAGTCATGGGATAGCAATATGCAAATATACAGATGGCAGTAGTATCGTAGCGAAAAATTATAAATGCGCAGTTCATTTTCCAGAGCTTTCATTTGTGTTCAAGTTATTCATGTGAACAGGTTTTTCGTGATTTATGGCGGCACGACGAGAATTAACAGACTTTGAACGTGGAATGTTAGTTGGAGCTAGAAGCATGGGTCATTCCATTGCGGATATCGTTAGTGAATTCAACATTCCGAGATCCACAGTATCAAGAGTGTTCCGAGAGTATGAAATTTCAAGCATCTCATCCCATCATGGACAGCGCAGTGGGCGACCACCTGCACTTAACGACCGAGACCGCCGACGTCTGTGTAGAATGGTCAATGTTAATAGACACGCAACACTTCGTCAAATAACTGCAGGAATCAATGTGGGATGTACAAGGGACGTGTCCGATAGGACTGTACGGCGAAATTTGTCTTCCTTGGGCTGTGACAGCAGAAGACCGACTCGAGTGCCTTTACTGATAGCACGACATCGCCTGCAGCGACTCTCCTGGGCTCGTGAGCATATCGACTGATCCCTAGACCAGTGGAAAACCGTGGCGTGGTCAGATGAGTCACAATTTCAGTTGTTACGAGCTGATGGTAGAGTTCGAGTGTGGCTCAGACCCCCCGAAGCCATGGACCCAAACTGTCAGCAAGGCACTGTTCAAGCTGGTGGTGGCTGCATAATGGTGTGGGCTGTTTTTACATGGCATGGACTCGGTCCTCTGGTGCAACTGAACCGATCATTGACTGGAAATGGTTATGTTCAGTTGCTTGCAGATCACTTGCAGCCATTCATGGACTTCACGTACCCACACAACGATGGGATTTTTATGGATGACAATGCGCCATGTCACCGGGCCAGAACTGTTCGCGATTGGTTTGAAGAACATTCCGGACAATTCCAGCGCATGATCTGGCCACCTAGATCGCCCGATATGAATCTCCTCGAGCATTTAGGGGACATCATCGAAAGGTCCGTTTGTGCCAAACTCATGCACCATCCACACTTTCACAATTATGGGCGTCTATACAGACAGCATGGCTCAATATTCCTGCAGAGGACTTCCAATGACTTGTGGACTCCATGACACGTCGAGTTGTTGCACTTCGCCGGGCAAAAGGAGGACCGACACGATATTAACAGTCATCCCATGACTTTTGTCCCTTCAGTGTAATGTGCAGGATGTGGCTGATAAATGGGATGAACTGATATGTTACTGATTGCGTTTCAAAGGTCCACAAAGTTTTTTTGAAATCATAAATTGAATGTTAAAGATAGAGTAGTTGGTAAGAAATAAATGAATTTTTATTTACAAGCTATTTTTCTAAAGAAAATTAACATGAGTTTAGGTCGACAAGTAGTTCTTTATCATCGAATTGGGAAAAGGAAAGGGAGGTGCCGTATTAATTGTGAATCGCGCATTTAATAGAATAGAAATTTAGAATAGCATACCAATGCAATTACTTGAGTAACAGCATGGGGAGTATTTATAACTTCGGATGAGAAAGCCATTGATCATTTACATAAATGTTCCAAGTATTAGTTACTATTAATATGCACATTCTCCAACTGTTATTGTCATGATTCCAAAGACTTTTTATGTTATTACTGAGGATATTTTTTATGCTATTTTAAATCTGTGTTCCTTTCAATATTTTTTTTATTTATAATATGTTTATTGGCACTATTACGGTATTTTGTGATATGACGTTATAAGTCAAATAATAAAAATAAATGCAGTGTGGTTATGTTTTACCAAAATTTAGGGTGTTCCAAAAGAATGATTATTTACCATATATGATTGCATTTCGTGAATATTATTCAAAAATAAATAAATAAAACTCTTTCATTTTAGTTTTTTAATGAGATATTTTTGTAAATTAATCATATCAATAGTTCTTTGGAATATATAACATATTTTAAAATGTATGTGGTAATGTGTCACTCTTCTTAGTTTTATCATACCAAATAAAAGCGTACAGCCAGTTACCCTTCAAAATTTCAAGTAACTTATTTACTATAATTTAAGAAACAACTTTACTAAGCCTCCGTATAACCAAAAATATTTATAACTATTGAATTCTCATACAATATTTTCTGCGAAGGCATTAACGGTCGTAAATTGTCTGGAAAAAATGAAGCACCCAATAAATATAACGACCTCAGAAAAGAAAATTTAGCATGGAATCGATGCTGGCAAACTTTTAAGATGGAGCAGTGGGGTGAAAGAATTCGAAAGAAATTTTGAGGCCTCGGTCGATGACACATTTTAAAAGGGATTCGAAAACGCCCTCGCTGAAGAAAATATACCACGAAAGAAGTATCAAAGGCAAAAATCTTCACGAAAAGGGGAGTGAGAGAGGGTCTAAGACCCAAACTAAAGAGTTGTCAATAACCACTGAGGTGGCAGGAAATGGACTTGAAAGGAACTGAAATATGTTTTCCCTTTCAGAATTTGACGAGTCTTTTCTTAACAAGAAAAAAAAACCCAAGGCAAATAACTTGGTCTTTTCTTGTAAAGTTATTTCCCTTCCTTGCCTGATTGAAAATCAAATATAAGATTCTTTAAGATGCTTACATTTAATTGGAAACAAGAATTTTAATTAATTATTTTATTCACAAATCGAAAGGATGTGTAAAATACTTCTTTTTAAAAAAATAAAAACGAAAGTTATGTTTGAAATTTTATATTTTTCATTTGTGTGTCATAACTAATATATTTGTTTTCTTTCTGATTCTAGAAATAAAAGAAATGAATGTATGTTTTCATTCAAAAACATGAACTTGCAAAAAGCAGCGAGTTAAAATGTGTTTTCTTCAATTTTCAAGAAAATACACCTTCTACCCAGAGAAGAAATTTGATAGGTATTTGATGGTAAAATGCTATAATCGTTATGTTGATCAAATATTTGATAAAAAGTGGTCTATAATTAAATATTTGAAATTTTAAAAACATTTACATGTTGAAAATAAAAATATAATATGAATGGAAGTCAATGCATAGTTGAAAATAGGATTAGTTTATTATGAAGATTTTCTGCATTAAGTGTAGGTGAAATAAAATATCAAGAATATGATTTTTCTGTATCAAATACGGTATTGATACTGTTGTACCTGCTACAATCAGTAACCAATTTTTTTTCAATTGCTTTTTAAAAAATATTATTAAAAAGCAAAGATTTTGCTTACAATTTGATAATAAATTTATTATTATTTTTTTTTTCAAATATTCAGATTTTATATTTATGAAAAAATTTCAAAATTTCATATTTATGGACAATATGTTTATATTTTTAGTTTTTAAACCGTAAATATATTTTTCTTTAAGAGCTTTTTTTAAAAAAATCTTTGCTTATTTGTTATTTGTTTTTATTGGATGAGTAGTTTGTGATAAATCCTATTATTCACCTAGCTTTAATTGTGTGGTTTACTGGCGCAAGAGCTGTATTTAGCTATACTGCACCAATCACCTAGCGGTTGGGGTTAGAAAGAAATGATGGTAAATGATCAACCTAAATGGAAAGGGAGAAAAGTCTTTCGCACTACATGTTAATAAAAGTTTACATACTGCAGCCATTCACTGTTAGCCAGTAAAAGTTTTATGGTAAGAAAAAAAAGTCATAATATCATTACTATCGCATAATCTCATTTCACTATGTGGTATATTATCCTTATTATTATTATAATTTTAATTAATGAGTTGTATGCGTTATTACATTAAGAACAAAATAAGCGTTTTAGTTTTCCAGTCTCTTTTATTTGAAATTACTCGCAGTTTATTTCTATGTAAAAAATATTATAATATTCCTAACTTCAGTTATTTAATTTGCCTTTCTCTTCCAAATAAAAGAAACCAATTTGTAAAAATTAGTAAAATTTGGTTCAAATAATTAGCTAAATGCATATTTTATCCTATTTTTATAAAATTGCTGAGTTTTCATAAAAAAATATCAAATTAAATCTCAATATTAAACGGCATTATTGTTTTTGGAACAAGTAATTTATAGGTAAGAAAATAAATGCATAATGTTATTTTCACATCTAAATGTATGTAGAGAAATCACAACTATGTAAACAGAAAAAAACAGTCATTATTTTGTGTTAAATGATAGACAGGGAAAAGTACTTTAACACGCTCCAAAAAAGTCTTGGGATTTAGTCTTCATGTCAATTATTGTTATTAAAATGGCACAAAAACCGTTTTTCCATACTAAATAAATCATAGTACGTAATTTCATACTAAATTATAAATTATCCTGTATCAAAATATAATCAAACATATGATCATGAATGCAAAAAATATAAAGAAAGGCATAAAAATTTTGAGTGACATACCATGAAAAAAATTAAAGATAGCAATAATTTAAAAAATAATCAAAAAATAATTCTAAAAAAATGTAAGAAAAGTAGGAAAAATGGGACAATTTAAAAAAAATCTGGATCTCAAATAGAAAAGATAAATAATACCCATTGAAAAGTTAAAAAATATTTTAATAATGTGTCTTATTCGTCAAGTTTGATAAAAAGAAATAAATTTGAAAGAAATAAATTTGGTGAGATTTAAATCAGGAACATTTGCTCAAAATCATTTAAAACTAAAAACACTGGGCATTTTTTCAATTTTTATTACAGCTTTTACATGCTTTAATGATATATAAAGACTGTTGGTAGCTGGAATCATTGCTAACTTTTAATTTAATGATTTACTTGGCTTTCTTTTTATAGCAAATTTTTCCTAACAAATCACCAGAAAACAATTTTCGGATGTAGGTAATTTCTTCTATAGCTGCTGTACGAAAAATTGAGAAAGATTATTAAAATTTTTGCTTTGTTTGAAAGACACTTTACAATGATGTGCGAATCAAAGCGACGAAAATTGGTTTCAAAGCTAAGATCTAAAAGATGCCCAGAGTAAAGAGATTTGAATTTTGGATACCAAAGGTTATTGAACATTTTATATCGTAAGAGATAACGATATAAAAATGAATTCAGTCCTTAATACAGAGCCTAATTCCGGAATGCAAACATCGGAACTGGGATTCCCAGTCTCGGCACTTATATTAGCACTAGCCGGAATCCTTTTGCTCATCTTCATTCTATTGAATGATGGCCACTCTTAGCACCAAGCCTAACAAATAACTCCTTCCTCTTGATCCCTGAATAGATTAATCACTAATAGCTTTTTGATTGGTACATCTGGAGCAATATTGCAACGGTCGACTAATGGACCACCACATGTGTCTAACATGTGAGTTTTGATTGTCCATGAGAATCCAGAAGCAAAGAGTAAAAAATAAGGGACGAAGAAGAGGCGTAAATATCAAGGGAGTGAAAATTCGGAATTGAGACATTTATACGCTTCTAAAGAAGATGAACATCTAAAGTGACGTCAGAAGGATAGATTTAATCAATACGATCTATATGCAATTTTGATCTACCTGTGAATAGTATGCGTGTTTTCATACATTTCGAAATAAATAATTTGAATTGTTTGACAATAAAAAAAATTGTGGTCTAATAGTGAACATGATAAAAATCCAAGGAGGAAAGATTACATAACAAGAATGTTTGCATTATTTTTATTACTATATCTTCGATTCAATCTTATTGAATAGAAATCTTGCATTATTTTGATCTTTTTATCTTAAAGAGAAAATATAACTTTGTACCATTTTATTCCTAGAATTCTTTCCTATATATTTCACAAAAAAGATACATTTTTTTCCGATATTAATGGATTAAAACTTCAAAATCTGTATATTTTTAAATAGTTAAAATTTCCAAAAGTATTTATTTTTAAAAATATAAGATTTTTTTGATATTAAAATTTTTAGTTGAGTTGAAAAAAATACAAATTTTGTATAAATTACAACGTTTAAAGCAAATGAGATTAATAAATTTAAATTATTTCCCTAATTTACAATTTTTCGTGAAAGACATCTTCAACGGAGCTTTCGCCCTTCGTCAATATTTGAAACTATGTACTGAGAAAAAAGCTGAGGAAGATTGGGTTTTCTACATTTTCTTCGATCAACAACTCATATTACTAGCTTTAACATAAAGTTTAATTATATTTGAGTATAAAAAATATTATAAAGGAGAAAAGGAAAATTTATGGCTGCATAACATCATTCAAAAACGTATGGCGTAAAAAATTTATTTATTTATTTATTTTGTACAAAATATAATTTTAGACAGAGAGCATCTGCTATAGAAGCTTCATCATTTGTCAATATTTGAACTCATTTGCTGAGAAATATGATGAAAGAGATGGTTCTTTTTATAAACATTTTCTTTGATCATCAACTTACAATGTATTTACTTTTATGCGACAACTAAAAATCAAAAAAAGGTCATATCCTTCTCTCGGAAGAAATCGATTAAATCAATACAGAACATTTCTGAAAGATTAGAAGTTTTTATTTCAAATTTTTTATTATTTTCATGATTCTATTAATCTTTGGCGGATATAAATGTTTAAAGAACATATGGATTTGAATACTTTCTGGAAAGCCGATGTAAAATGTTTTTAAAAAATGTAACTGAATGGCAAATAAAGAATATTCTTATGCATCGCTTGCGAAAAGAGGAAAATTACTATCGCATTAATATATTAATTTTTCCATATTAAATCCCGTTTTGAATAATGAAAATTAACTTTTCATTTTCTTCTTCTTTTTTTAGGTGTAAATTTTCTAATATATAACAATATAGTTAAACTCTAGTTAATTTTTTTTAATTAAAACTTTCCAATATGAACATATTTTGTCATATAATTCATTTAATTAACAATGAAATTAATTTGATGGTTTCATTAAAATAAAATTTCCATTCATGAAATTTTGCCACCGTTCTATTTTATGTATAATATATATAACATATTGTTTTCATTCAATTTTTATTTCAACACATCTCTAAGCAGAAACAATGAACTTGGTTTTAGTTATCTGGTTTTAAATGATTTCTTGAAATCAATATAGAAATATATTAAAAGTTTATTTCAGGAAATTGTTATTTCTGGCATTTTAACTGAGCTAATAAGTTAAAAAATTTCCTTAGTACTTTCATTTTATTACTCATTTGTGAAACGTATTTTACATTAGTGGAATTCTTATATAATAAAACATATAAACTGTTATATTATCTTCCCATATTCGATTGCATTAAATAGAATGGAATTGTAACAACGAAAAAAAGGGAAATAACAGCCTTGAAATGCAAAAGAGAATATTATTTCCACGAACAAAATCATTTATAATTAGAATTACCATACTTAACCTTACCTTACTTACCTTATCTTACTCTTTAAGTGATAGCTTATTATCTATTAATATTTTATATCAATAATTTTGTTATTATTAGAGACATGTTTGAATGACTCCAGTATTTTTATTATTGTGATTTTTGCACACAAATTTTTATATCGATATTCTCTCCAGATATTCGATGCTTTATTTATCAAAGAAAATAATTTTGAACTTTGCTTACAGTCAGAAGATGGATTGAGATTACTTATTCAAAATTTAGCTTAACAGATAGTTAATTATAATTAAAAAATGAAAGGTAGAGCTGCAAATTCGAAAACAAACAAAAAAAATTAAAGAATCATTAGCAGAATGTTAATGATTTCAAACAGTATAAAAACACATAAACACATTTTAAATCTTTAATAATATTATACGATTATCTTGACCTATTTTGCAACTTGTTTGTCATGATTTCATGATTTTAATCAAAAGCTAAGGGATCATAATTTATTATTTAATAACGCAGCAAAACAAATTTTGATAAAATCTTATTAGGACTTTGCTTTTGGATTGCTGAATACGAATATGATACATTGGCATTAATTCTTAAAATTCTTAAAATATAAATAATTTAAATCTTAAACGTTAATAATTTTAATTTAATATTAAACATTAATAATTTTATTCTAAACACATTTTAAATATTAACCAATGTGATAACAAGCAAAATTATTAATTTATTTCCTACTATAGTGCCATTTGAATTGTAGCTCACAGCATTAAAAAAAATCATCTTTGAAAGCTACCGAAGAATATAGAGATTGGAATGAACCAGCTTCTATATCGTCGCAATGTCCAAATGAAAATGCTCACCTTTATTATTGTTTATCTGGCCACTATTTTCAAGCAAAAAATCCAGATATGATTATAAGAAGTGCAATTTTTTTAGCATAGAGAAATTTAGTTTCTTACGCTACAACAACATGTCTATCACTAATTTCGTTCTGTCCTAATTTGATTTCTTCATTGCGAAATTAAATCACTCAAACCCCTTCCTGACCTAAATTCCATTCTCGGTGAAGTAACTCTGGTTTTCTCTAGGATAATTCTAGATATCTAGCAAGAATATTTAGTTCTTTTTCAAACGGAATGTGTAGTATATATTCGATATCAGTATGTTCATATTATGTTGCTGAGGACTATGGAGCATCACGGGAAATCCTCAATGAAATGTTCTTCACTTAGAAAAATCTGTTGCATAACAAATGATATATTTGATTACAGCATAGTCAGCCCCCCCCCCTTTAAATCTGAAATGAAGTGCAGTGTAGTAAGTAACAGTAACGGAAGGGACAGTAGTTTCAATAATTGATTTTTTCCCCTTCTAAACACATACAGTATAGCGATATGAGTTGTCATTTTTCTTTTGGATCGTAGCGTTTCCATGAATAAACATTATAGCATATATACGAGAGCTACAGATGGTTCTTAGAAGAGTTAGATACATTGTGACCATCGACAGTTTTAAGAAGTGCAGAGGTGCACTACGAGATCCCACATTTATTAAAGTTCAGTTTCGCTTCACATTTTAGCACAATTTTGGCCTGGTAATGTAATATATATATTTTTAAATTTATTAATTTAAGAGTATGCATTTGTTTCTATTTTTAGATCATTTCAGACAAACCTGCATCCATAGTATAGAAGCAGATAATTAATATAATAAAGAGTATGATAATTAAGGGATATAATAATACAGGGCTCCGAACCGGAACTGAAACGAAAACCGAAAACCGGAAAAAACCGTTATTTTGGTCGGAACGAAAACCGGAACTGAACCGAAAAAAATATCGGTTTATTTCGGTTCGATATATCTTTCAGTCATTTTGTTACTGTTATCAACTTATCAATATTTTCTAATTTAACGTCAACTTTATAATTATCATTACATGTATACTGCTTCTCGATTTCCTATTTTGATATTCACTAGTATTTTTCTGTTTCGCATGAAACTACTTGTAGAAGACATATTTAATTCAGTTGATTAAACTAGAAGTATAGATGAGTTTTTAAGAAAAATATCGAGTTATATTTTATTTTTCACATCTCAGCATGCGATCATTTACGGATGTTTGTATAGACTGTTTAGATCAGGGAGGAGTAAATAGACAGGAGAGGCCCTAAGTGACGTAGCATGAAGCATCTATCAAATCTTCTGCGCTTCTTGATTTCTTGATTTAAACTGACAGCAGCTGAAGGAGTTTTATTTGAAGTTTTTGGAATAAGGTACCTAAATTGATAAATCGGAGAAAATAGGACTTTCCTTGGTCTCATTTTTTTTTCTGTACTATTCTATATTTGTTTCTTTAAATATACGTTATCATTATGAGTGTTGACCGAGTACCAAGTAGTTGTAAGGATTTAATATTTTTTAGCAGTGAAAGGAATTTATAACTGATCTGTCAAAAATTATTACCCAATATATAAAAATATGGCTACTTAATATATAAAAGTTAAACAAAAATCCTGAATAAATTAAGAAGAAATAGATTAATGAATCACTTTTAATTTCATATTGGCTAATTGCACATTTTATTAAAAATTGTCTTTAGGGTGAATTTTTAGTTATATTTCAAATTGAAATAGAATTTACGATTATATGCTTCAAATTCATGTTTTCATTTCAATAAATGCAAAATTCTTCATGAGCATATCAGTGGAACTTTTTAAAACCAATTACTGAGTACTCGGCCGAGTAGTAAATGACCGTGTACTCGGTACAGCACTAATTATTACTTAATTTATATTTGAGGGGCAGAACCTATTCTATAGCTATAATTTAATAACTGTATATTTTTAAAAATTTATTTGATCTATTTATTTTTTTTCCTTTTCGATTTTAGAATGGGGAGAAATAAGACAAATACTAGCAGGGATTTTTTCACATATCACAAAACAGAGAATAAGAGTATTTGTAATATATGCGACACTTCTATGATTGGAAATCATGCTGCCAATTTAGAACGACATTTAAAAAGACATCATAGTAATGAATTTAAAACTGTACAGCAAAAAAAGAAAATTAAGTTGAACATAAGAGATGAAGCTACTCCAAGTACCAGCGGATCCAGCGGTTCACAAGAAACTTTGGATAAATACGTAAAATCAGAATTTTTAAAAGTAAAATTAAACAAGGAAATAGTCCTTAAAGCATGTATTGAACTTATTACTGTTAATGGCTGTTCATTTGAAATGTTAGAATATTCAGGATTCAAAAAGATTTTGAACCCAATTGTTAATGCAATAGGTAATCATTTTTCAGTAAATTCTGAAAACATTAAATTATTAATACCAGAGACAGCTGTTAAAATTGTCTCTGAAATAAGTACAGCGCTCGAAAAAAAAGTAATTTCCTTAAAAATTGACATAGCTACCAGATTAAATAGATCAATTTTGGGAATCAATGCTCAGTTGATAATAGGCGGAAGAATAAATTTGTTTACTTTGGGAATGACAGAGTTGAAAGATAAACATACTGGAATTTATATTAAAAAATATGGTTGAAAAAGTACTAGAAAAATATAATATCGATATTCAGCAAATTTATTCAATTACTACGGACAATGGAGCTAATATGATTTCATTTGTCAACTTATTAGGATCCGAAATTGAAGATGAAGTTATCGAAATGGAAAATGAAAATTTCGAAACTAGGGATCACTTTGAAGATGGAGTATTTTTTGATCACAACTTTTCTTTTAATAAACTAATCGGAATAAGATGTGCTGCACATACATTGCAACTAGCAATTAAAGACTCTATAAAAAACGCCGATTTCAATGAATTTATTTCTGATGCTAGGGGGTTGGTGAAAAAGCTGCGCATTCCATCTCTTATGTTAAAATTTAAAGACGTTAATACTAAAAGACCAATTTTGGATTGTCCAACTAGATGGAATAGTACATATAATATGTTAAAATCTTTATTGGAATGCAAAGATTTTAGCTCATCTTTAGCGGAACATAATTTAGATTACTATTTTGCAGACAGTAAATGGGTGAAATTAAAATTAATTGTTGATACCCTACAACCCCTAACGGAAGCAACTTTGAAACTACAAAGTGAAGAATTAACTTTAAGCGATTTTTACGGAATTTGGACACATTGCAAAATAAAGTTACGAAATTTAAAAAATTTCTTTGCAGATATTTTATATAATCAGTTATCTAACAGGGAAGCATTGTTAATAGAAATTGATAGTTTAGTAGGAGCAGTTTATTTGGACCCGCGTTATCAAATTTTGCTTTCCACGCCACAAAAGGTACAGGCTGTGCAACATTTAAAGAATATTTGGAACAAATTACAATTTTTTGAAAAGTCCATTTCAATAGTAAACGAGGAAACAAAATCTTCTACTGAAAGCGATGAAAATGAAAACAATTTAGAGACTTTTTTAAAAAGTAAAGAATTGGCAGTAATAAAAACACATAGAACCTTTATTTCTACCGAGATTGACATTGAATTCATTTTAAATAATTTTGACAATGTACGAAGGCTTGATATAAAGCATAATAATTTAGATTTCTGGGAAGAGAATAAAATTACATATCCGCACTTGTATAAGATTGCAATGGTGGTTTTGGCAGCTCCAGCTACACAAGTTAGTGTTGAAAGAGCGTTTTCAGGTTTGAAATTTATTCTCCGAGACAACAGAAGTAATCTCAGTGAAACCACGTTAGAAGATATATTAATAATTAGAGGCAATTTTCATATGTTAAATAAATATATTTTTTACATAATTATTGCAAGGCCAAGTGCACGATGTGAGAGTCAAACGGCGAATGTGGGTAATCATGAACCTAGTTGTCAAATGCGATTTTGATAATGGATAACAATGCCAATGCTCGCCGTCCTCTTCTCACCGCTCTTATCGTACCTGCTGTTTGTATCAATTCACATAGTGTACCAATTAAAAAAAGAATAAAATCTTCTAAATTTTGATAGAATTACATTTTTTGTTTATGATAGAATTATATTTTTAGTACAAATAAGAATATACATAAAATGAAATTATTCATTTGGAACTGAACCGAAAACCGTTATTTTTGGCGGAGCGAAAACCGGAACTGAACCGATATTAATTTTTTTAGTTGAACCGGAACGAAAACCGGAACAAAAAAAATTACGGTTCGAAGCCCTGTAATAATACATATAGGAACCTAAATAATTGATAAAATGTTAATTTTGTCCCACACTTTCTGCTAACTAATTTATTGGGCAATTAGGTACCGTATTTTCTGGCCTATAATCCGCGGATTATGTGCATAAAAAAATCCTGATTTCATGTCTGCGGATTATCTTCCGGTGCGTATTATTTATCGAATTTTAATATTTGAGCGGCAAAAGATAGTTCTTCTGAAGAATAACAGATAGCGTTCAATCACAAAAATACGCAATGAGACACGTGACGTCCAGGTGTGAATCCTCGGTATTGGTAGATTTGGCGTACATATTTCCCGCCTATTTTCTTGCAACAAGCGTAATCGGCATAGGGATTTTTTTGTGTGAAATATTTGTAACCGAGGGCGAAAAAAAAAATGGCTTCAAAACGACAGCGTGTTAGTTACACGGCAGAATTCAAACTCAACGTTATTTCAAAAGCTGAAGAAGTTGGAAATCGAGAAGCGGGAAGAATGTTTTGCGTCGATGAATCGAATGTAAGATTGTGGAGGAAAAACAAAAATAATTTATTGCAATGTCTAAAGAAACGAAGAGCCAACAGATATGGACTTCCTCACTGGCCGACACTGGAAGACAATTTGCACAATTGGATACTGGGACAAAGAGATGCCGGTATACCAATATCAACTACAAAAATTCGGCTGACAGCCAAAGTTCTGGCCAATGAAATGCATATACTAAATAATTTCTCTGCAGGACCTTCTTGGTGCCATCGTTTTTTCTTTATTTTAAATTAGGTACGCTTTTAGATAGAATTGCTTTTTAATTTGAGATTACCGAATATTTTTTATTTATATTTGTAGTATTTGATAATTATTTTCTTTTATGTGCATATGTAATATCTGAAAATATCGGATTAATGCTTCATTAATCTTGGGGGGGGGGAGCGTTCTTGCACTGTTGCTTAACTAGTGCGGATTATACGGCGGTGCGGATTATACGTTGACTTTGCAATTTTTCCTCTTGAAAATAAAGGTGTGCGGATTATACGCCGCTGCGTATTATAGGCCAGAAAATACGGTAAATAAAATCTTTTAAACCGACATGCTTGCGTCAACCTAGTAGCCTTAAGAAGCTGCCAAATTTGCGGATCTGCTACTAGTTTGATCGCATCCCTAATTTTGTATCCAAAATAAAGTCGATATTATTTGTCTGTAATGTATCTAAAAGGATGATTGAGACTTGGATCTACAAATGCCATTTATGTTATAAGCAAATTTAATGCACTTATAGGTACAAAACATCACAGCTCTAAGAAGTTTAATGTGTTTAATCAAAATTCAAAGTCGCTGCAATCGCTTCTTTGTAATAAAAAGTGCCACATCCGACTAACATTTAATTGATTCTTACTTTTAGAACAGAGACTGAAATCAATGTCGACTGCAATATTGGTTGGAACGTTTTGCAAATTAATTGATTCTTTTTAGATTTTTCACCATAGGAACTCTAAATTCTTTTAAAGATTAGTGTTTTATGAGATGCACGTATAACTATTTTTCATATATGTGATGCGTATATAATATTTTCTAACATATTTCATGCATTTAATACATAGAAAATATATTTCTGCATATAAAAGTTGCTGTGTTAACAACGAATTATAATAATTTGTCAGTTGATGTATATAAATGTATATGTATATAAATTTACATATTCCCATATTTCATTTTTTCATTTATCTCTATTTCAAAGAAAGCAGAAAAATATGGAAATCAGCATTTAGTTTTAAAAAAATCTAGTTGATTACTTTTATTATTTCCTTCATGTTTCTCATCTCAAAAATCAGAAGAAAAAAAAAACTTTTTTCAAGTTTGAAAAAAGATATTGTATAGATAAACAAAACAGAGAAAATATAATTTTGAAAATAGTAGTCGAATACCTTTGTACTTTTACAACTGAAGCAGTTTTTTTCCATCGAAAACATTCCCCAAAATCAATAAATTAAAATTCAAAAGACTTAAAAATGCAAGAATAATGCCCCTTTTTTCATCATTGTAAAAAAAGATAAAGACCTCAAGTGCATTTAGAATTACTTTTAAACTCTGAATATTTCCAAATACTTGAAAATGCAAGAGTAAGAAATTCGATTACGTTCTGAATGATTCAGAAATGGCGCATTAAATATCTAAATTATAGGAGAATTTGTCTGTAATAAGTGCTTTTAAACCTCATTTAAATAGATCAAATAGATCTCTACCATTACAGATCAATATTCTGTTTCAAATCAAATGAATGGATTTGAGTTGGTGCTTCACGTCATTTTATAGATTTGACATCATTTATAATAACATCTCTCTATAGCAAGCAGCGTTTTGATTTCAGAACTTAGATGAGTATTTCATCGAATTAATATCAACCAATTATCAAAATGTTCTCGCCTGGAAAGATTTGTTAATAGAGTTTGACTAATCCTCATACCCAAAGGAATTCGATAAATCGATTTTCATAGTATTTGTGTCGGGAGATGTTTGATGAATGGTAAGATTCGTAATTCATAGTCTTCTATTCTATGCATTCAGTGTTGTTGTTCAGTTCATTCTAGTTTTGTTAATGAAAGCTATAAGTCCGTAAACGAATTTAATTAAAGAACTTGACGAATACATTAAAATATTGTATTCATCTGTATTCAACAACGTTTAACAGCAAAACTATTGAAGAAGTTTCATTTTAGAATTTATTTTGTATGAAAAAATGTAGGAAAATAATTGAACAAATTTATATTCAATGACTTCTTATTTTTATTTTAATTATTTCTCAATTCTTTAATTACAGTTTCTAATATAAACTTGTGTTTTTAAGTTTAGAGCGTAGTTTAGGCTAGACATTTATAACAACATCAATTCTATAAAATAGTTGAATTTCGAAACGATCAAATTTTTACAGCGATGCCAGTATAAATTGCCAAGTAATTCTCATAGCAAAAATTTCAAAATTATAGGTTAAAGATAAAGTGAAAAAGATAAAGTGAAGATAAAGTGAATCACATAAAAAACAGAATTCTTATAATTTTAAATAATGAATAATTGAAAGCTGATAATTTTTATAATGAAATTTAGGCAAATGAATCAAAACAACCAAATTAAATTAAGTAATATCTTTAAATATAAATAAATTTAAAATCTATAATTAAAATAATGATATGAAGAAAAAAAGAGAAAAAGGGAAATTTTAGATCTCCCCAATTACTAAATTCATATTCATTCCATAAAGACTTTCGAGTTAAGCTTTTAATATTTATGGATTAATGAATTCAATAACTTTGTAATCATTAGAAAGAAACAAAGATTTTTAATTAGGCGAAAGATTATTAAGAGTGAATTGTCAGATTTTCATTAAATATTCAAACTGAAATTCATTTGTCTAATTTCTTGATTTTTAAATATGTTTAGCTATAATGCAAATAATAATTGTAAAAAAATATAAAAAAATTTAATTAGGTTTCCGTAATGAATCCAAATAATATATTATTTGCAACTGAAGGTTTTCCTGTCAAAAAAAGAGGTTGCTCTAATTATTCAAATTTGCAGAAAGCAGTAAAAAACGTCTGGAAATTCTAAATTCCAATTAGACAAACAGTTCCGTCCCTTGAGAAACGCGAGAACAAAGATTGGAGCTACATCTTTGTGATACCAAATGAATAAGGAATTTTTTTGCAGAAAACCCTTCAATTATTAAATAAAATAAAAACATTATAAATAGTTCAGAAAAAAGTGGGTAAAGCCCGAATGTGTTAACGTTGCTAGTTAGTTTGTCTTTGTTTTAATCCATGTTCTGTTTTAAGTTTATGTCTTCAAATTTAATTGATATAAATTTTAAAAGAAAAAATAGGTTAGTCGTGATATCATGCAATGACGATTCAAACGTACGAAGCATCTTTCCACAGAATGGGCTTGCTATTGTTCAGATATTGTTTTAAAGAAAATACTACTACTAATAAAAATATTTCCTAAGATTAGTTGGAATTGAAATAAAAGTCTTTTTTAATCCTTTAAACCGACTTATGGAACTCTATTTTAATTCTAAACAAAATTATATGTTAAAATGAACTGTACATGTCACATAAAATGTCATATAAAATATTTCATCTGTCCTTGATAGAATTATTCGTTTCATATATTTTATTAGAAAGCATATTAAGTTGTGAAATTTACACTACATAGTGGAAATTTATCTAATATTACTCTTTGTACAATATAAAAAATACAATAACGTAACATTCTACTAAACACATACATACACACATGAAAATAAAGAAAAAAGAAAAGCTCCACTGAAACAAACAAAACAAAATTTGAATTTCAGCTTTAAATGAAGCAAACGATATTAGATTTTAAATCCCATCCATCAAAATGGAAAAGTGCTCTAGAATCTTTGAAAAGGTCACGTTTAATTTGAAAAGAACTAATGAAGATTTATTTAAATCTTAAGAATAAAAGAAAAAAGAACTCATTGTGAAATCTAATGTTGACAGCATTTATTAAAAACAGAAAACATTTCACAACCCATGGAAAGCACAGAGTATTTTACGATATATTCCACAGCATCAGCATTTAGTCTCGGCAAAATAAATAAATAAATCTTCTATAATTACCAAAAGTCTAGAAAACACGATTCGGTTAATTCTTAAAAGTTGATACAGAAAAAGGCAAAATTACTTGTGTTAACAAGTAGTTAATGAAATGTCATTTGCAGCTGTTAGAAAATTTTAATTACCAAAAATTTTAGAAAAAAAAGATAATTTATATTGCTTAAAATTACTGTTTCGATTCTTATAGAAATCGTTGAGTAGAATTTTTAAAATCAAATCGCTTACACAGTTAAATACTTAAAATGATATTCTATCTCTTCTGTTAAAGATGAAACAAATCTTGAAATATTAAGTTCTAGAAAAAAGTTGCTGTAATAAGAGATACATTTATTAAAAATTATGAAAGCAGAGTAGCAAGGCAGTTCCGAGAAAATAAAATTATTTCTTTCAGAATAGTTTATAAATTAGTAATTTGTTACTGCTAAGTATCGGGCAGAGCCCTTTGTAAAATGTTTCTCCGTCATCTGAAACGGCAGAATACGATTTGAAGAAATTTTTTTAAAAAGTCCTTTTTTCCCTAGGTAAATTAAAAATTTACGAATATTTTTAATTAGTATGTTACCATTTTCATGTAAAAATAAATGCTCATTCTCCTAACATTTAAAGTAATAATTATTTCCTTAGTTATTTTAACGTTATATTATTAAAAATATCATTTTACAATTTATTATTAAATTATCATTTATAATTAAAAATAAATATTTTAATGTGAAGTTTTGAGATTATATAGTATTTATATTTTATTTTAAACATAAAATTATCATAAATATAAATTTAACTGTGATAAATATTGTTGATAATTATTCCCACTCAAAACGTTTTGTTCAATTATTATAAAAATTTAGTAAACATTTATAAATTTCCTCAATTATCAATATTATTTAAAGAAAAATTGAGCTTGAGGATTCACATACAAGCTAATTATTTTTATCTAAAAAAATCCTCATCATAAATTACTGTATCTCTTAACTTTAACCCTGTTGCTTCATTATATAGCAATTCCTGAGTGGTTTGATCTTCAATCTCTGATTCATTAGCTTTAATACTTTAACAGACATTTTGACTTCAGAAAATTTTAACTATCTATATTATATTAAATTAATGAATGATATAAAAATGTCCAGTCACAATGAAGTTTGGGAAGATCCTTCGTCAAGTTTTCTCAGTTTTTTTTAGCAATTGAAATTGTTGAAAGAATTTAATCAAATCCTGTTGAACTGCTTCCTCCTGAAGAATTTCAAAGTATAATGTAATTTGTGAAACTTTTATCCTATTGGTCGTTTTTCATTTACTTCTATAACTTTTATTGTAATTCTCTAACAGAACTTACATTTTGGTAAAAGTTCTTCGTTGAAATTCTTATTCATGTTGCTTTTTAGTGTTATTAAAATTTTGTATAATTTACCAATCTCATTTCATTGTTTAAATTTGTTTCTACCGTTTGTATTCGCATTTAATACAATACCATCTCTCTCATTTCTAAGAAAATTACAGTTTTGCAATAATAATAGTTTGAATATAAGCGTCTCACTATTGAAATCAATACAATTTCAGTTTTTGAAAATAATAAATACAACTAATCCGAAGAGAGTTAAACAAATGAAATGAAAGCGTTAATCAGCAATTTTACATTAACTACTATCGTTCGCCAATACTTCCATCCAACAATTTTAATGGTTTTAATTAATATTCTAATAATCAACTGTTAATATATTAAAACGGCTAGCAACTAATTTCAGAATCAGTGGTATCTAGAAAATAATTTAAGAAATATTAAATTTAAGATTTTCCAAAAACATAAATAAAACTAAAATGCGGAAAATAGTAAAAATAAAAAATAGTAAAAAATGCTTTGTAAGTATAGTAAAAACAGTAAAGAATGTTATTTATTAATATTAAGCAGTATTATAAAAGAATTAAGTCTCAATTGCAAGGAATTTTTTGATATTCATAGAAAGTCCATATTAAAAACGTGAAGAATTTTCAATTTTCTTTGTTTTTTCGCTTAATAAAAAATTTCACTGGCTTCCTGGCCACGGAATAGCTAGTCTTTCCCGTGATCTGGAAGTCCCGGTTTCGAGTCTTGGTTCGGGCCTAATTGATCTATATACCCTGTGTTCTATCAGCGAAATGTGTGAAAGAGGCTCCCTGTAAAAAAGGGGTTGTGCAAGCGACTATGTGAGTGTCGCATTCATGTGAGCTAAAAGTCAGACTTCTGCTCTCGGGTGTTCATGGGTCCTTACCCTCAGAATCTTCTGCACCCCCGTTTCCACGATGTCTTGGACTTGATGTGAATTGGAATTCAATCCAAAATGGATAAGCAACAAAGTCAAAAATTATTTTGTTAATAATATTTCCATCAGATACGAGTTAAAATTTGTTCTTAAAATAAGAATTTTATTAATGGGATGTTTATGACTCAAGTAGAATATTAAATAAGTTGTAAGCATAAGTTACAATTTACGTTTTTCAAAGTAAGGCATATTAAAAAGGCAAATTTTTCCGAGGCGAAATTCCATATGACTATTTGCAGGAGACATTAATTTCCATAGTGTTTTTCTGTCTGAAGATACAGATAAAAGATTTTTCAAATTATTTTTATGTAATTATGTTTCAAAATCTAATATAAACTTAATTTATTTCCTACTGTTTAGCTTAATTTAGCGCATATTAACTTCATTTTAAAATGTTCCCTTTTTTTCACATCCAATTCTGTCTTTTTTATTTCATAAATTCAACACGAGCTCTAAAATTTCTGAAATTGACAAATTCCCACACTCAGAGTGAAGTAAAAAATGTATCGATCAAAGATATTCCTTTAAAATATCTATAATTCCCTTACTTAAATTGACAAGTTTACAAAATTCCATATCAGAATCTCACAGTGTATAACCATGGGGATAAATCTTTCATTGGCTTTCCTTTTTTTGCTCTAGTGTCATTCTGTGTCGCGTGTCTCGTCGCTGATGCTTGTACATAAATTATGACTCCCAGGATGGAACTAAGCAAGTTTAAAATTCGAAAGTGTCTTTTCTCTTCGGCCTCTGCTTTTAAAAATAATGTTTACATGTATCATTCAATTTTGAAATTTATATACGATTTTTAACTTTTCTAAGCAAAAAAATTATAATATAAAAAAGTTAATACTTAAAATTTTATTACAAAAAAGCTTTTTTTCTTTTTTTTTTGCGTTTTTGAACAGAAATTAATTGTTTCTTTAAAACATATTTAACCAAAATAAGGATAAAAGCAAAGGATTTTTTTCTCTTAAGAGCAAGTTTTTCGCTAAGAATATTGCACAGCAAGAGTGCAAAAATAATTCAATAATTTTAATACATAATTTTAATTTCAAATCAACTGCTTCCTTTATTTAAAAGCGAAAGGCAACATTCTCATTAATTTCATTCATTCTGTTTATTTTCTACTTTATTTTTCATACGAGATTAAGAAGAAAAGCAAAATTTAGTTTTGTTACTTCAAACAAAAAACCCTAAAGTGCTTTTTTCTCATTTTGTTAAATCATGTTGCTTAAAAACTGATTAATCTGTGCAAATTTCCATGGGAACGGAAGAATTTAAATACATTTTGGGAGTATCCAGGCCAAAAAGAAAAAAGAAAGAAAAGCCTCGTTTCACTGTCGCATTAAGTAGAAAATATATTAAAATGGTAATCAAATAAAAGACTTCAGAATAAATTTTAAAATTAATTTCAGCAAAGTAATTGAATGTAATAAAAAACGCCAGATTTAAATGCGCAGACATAAATCACCTAATTAATGTTTCTGAGGTGAATAAGAAAGAAGATTAAATAATGTATCCATCTTTCAAATTAAATTGTTTGAAAATGCAAGCGAGTTTTTTTTTCTTCATGAAAATGAAAGTCTATGATATTTAATCTCAACAAATCTATAATTTGTTGTTTAGATTCTTCTTATAATGAAGATAATGGAATATTCCTTTTATAATTAATCAATTATTTGGCCTATTACTTTCAAAATGTACCAAACATCAATTTTAGTGAAATAGCAATATAGTCGAGAGTTTCTTTATTTAGGTCATTTTGTTTTTGTGTTATCCCTCCCATATTAATACTACTTTATTTATAGAGAACACAAAACTATAAAAAATAGTATTGATATTTGTTTTAACTTCGGTAACTGATCTTTATGTTATTTTTACCTTTACATTCTTTATATTAAATCATTGCTTCCTCATTATTTACAAAATAATTGAATTCAAGAAAAAAATTACAAACCCTAATAGTCGTATTTTCTTTCTTCTTCGACTGTTTTTCTACTTTTTTAAACAATTGAACTTGACTTAAATCGTTTCAAAATCAAGAAGTTGGCGATTTTGTGGAATATTCATTTCATTTCCTTTATGTTTTCTCATTTCCTTATGCTTTTTCATTTTCTTTATGTCTTGGTAAAATATTTCATTTTATTTTTTGTTGAGTACGGTAGTTAGAAGTTTTTAGATGAGTTATTTTCTTGGAAGTAATCCAATAGCAAATGAAGAAAACTTTAAGAAGAACTTTAAAGCTTTTATAATCTTAAAATCTTCTAAAAATTTGTTCTACAATAAATTTGAAGATTGTGTCTCTTTGGTTTCCTTAGTTACAACTAACATAAAAGACTTTTAGGTGCTCTTCTAGCTTTATTCTCCTTTGAACTAAATTTTTCAGTCTTTAATAGTTTTCTGATGCCAAAGCCACAATTTGGTGGTCATGTGACTCTACCTTCATCTATGTTTCGGATAAATGAGATAACTGCTGATAAAGCCAATTGAAACATTCTCATGCTTTTAGAAATTGTTAACAAATTATTTCATTAAACCAAATCTTGTATGAGGTTTTGCAAGTTAAAACTTATTTAAATTAATCATTTTCTTTTGAATATTTTTAACTCCAGATTTAAGTGACTCCCCTTTCAACCAATATTTCTAATATAATTTCAACAATGTATTTTCTCTATTGCGATGTCCCAATAAAAAGAAATTTAAAATTTATTGTTACCACTTTATGGGTATCACCACTTAACAATATGGGTATCATTTTCAATTTACTGCAAATACTTCATGTGTTTTAAATACAAAGCATTGTATACCATTTATTCAAAATTTTCATAGAACTCATTTAACTGAAACAAGACATTTATTTTTTAATGGAGAATGAAAAATACCAGGAATTGTAAAAGAAATAAAAAAGCAATCCTAAATAAATAATCGATAATTTATTCATCGAGAAAATTATTAAAGAAGCACTTTATTATCTATATGTGATAAATTCATACAAATAACATTAAAGTACTCTTAAATATGCAAATTTCTTACTCATAACATCCTGATAAAACTGTACAAGATGGAATTTTTAAATTTATTTACGGAAATTATCATCCAAAAAATCTATTAAAAAATGCTATTTTTAAGACCTATGCTAAATGCTATTTTTAAAATCACCCAGATGAGAAATTAGATTTAAAGCTGGGATGGGATGATTGCTTTAGTCATCGTGAGAGTAAGAGGAACCAGCACTTACCACACACAGGCCAACTAGCAGAACGACGGAAGAGACGACACAAAAGAAGGAAAAGATGAGGCAAAATATGTTCAGGGTCAGAAGCTCTGCAAATAGAAAAAAAAAAAAGATTTGTTAGGCATATAAAAAGGGTTCGAAATTTCAATTAAATTATGGTTAATATTGGACAATGGAACCTCAAGGCAAAAATGATTGCAAAATATGACAACTGTATAATATGAAGATCCAAAGTTAAGTCCTTGCCAATCTTTTTTTAGCATTTACATTTCATAAAAATTTATCTTACAGATAATAAAATTATATGATTAAAAATTATGTAACTCAATAATAAAATAACTATATAATTAATTAGTATTATAATGAATTAATAATACATTTAATTATCTAATTAAATAGATAATGTTTTAGGTAAAAGATTTTCCTATTTAGGAAATGCAAAGATAAATTAGCAAATGGATTAGAAAAAAGTTTTAAAAAATCATGACGAACAGTATTATATCTAAAAATTTACAAATCGTAAAATAAATATTCGACAGTTTGAATGCCCTGAAGCAGATGAATCAAATGGATTCAGCTTGTCAGCAGTGAAAAATAACTTCTTTCATATTTATTCTTTAAAAAAATTCATCGTCATCTGACCGTGGTTCAAAATTACGAGGTCCGTCCCAAAATAGCCCTTGTGTTGCTTTAAAACAGGACGTTAATATAACTAAACTAAACTAAAACTTTAAAAAAAAACAGAAGAATGAGAATTTATGTAAGAATGAGATTCTGTACTTTCTCAGTTCTACCGTCTTAATACAATTTCTATTAAATCTTGAATTACAGTGGCTAAATGAATTAAATATTTTGAAATTAATTAAGTACTTTGTATCAAGTTTTATGGGAGAATAGTTAATGAAGCTCCACTATTTATATATTATTCAATAATAATTTTAGAAAGTTTTTTAATCATAAATCTATGTTTTGGTTTCTGTAAAGAAAGCAAAATATGAATTAAATTAATTGGATTACAGCTGAAGTACTTTAATGAAAAATATTCTAAACCAGAGCACGGCTTTGGAATCATCACGTTTCTGTTGAATGAAATCATTAGGGGATTTCTGTCTGATTGAGTTGCAGTTGCAAGAATTAATATCAGGGAGTTAAATCATCTAAACACTTGTTAAAACTAAACAACCATCGTCACAACTAATTATACGTTAAATGAGTAAATTAAAGAGGAAAAGAAGAAATGAATTAAATACGGGAGGATGAAATATGTGCAATTGAACTTCTGAAATAAGTGCAATTAAGCTTTGAAATGAAACAAAAAGTAAACTGAAAAAAGTTGTCACTATAAAACGAAAATTAATGTAAAGAAAGGAATTTAGTTCAGAGGATAGAAAAACTAAAAAGGTTTTCTTTAGAGTATTTGCACAGCAAAAGTTAACCAGAAAAAAATTATCACAAAAAAAATTAAATTTTGAATAGAAATTTAAAATTCCTTATGCCCTTCAGGTTTCGGACATAAATAAAAGGAATTTTTAAGTAATAGTTCAAAATTTCAAGAACATAAATATATAAAAATGGATTTCATCTACGTTAATGTTTTTTTAAATGTATATTTTCCCAGATAAATATTCCCTAAGACAGTAGTATTTGAAGAAGGTAATTAATATTGAGCATATTTTCTTCAAAGCGAAGAGCTAATTTAAAATTTATGAATATTTCCCATCCTTTATTACATTTGAAAAATAAATGAAGTTTTATCCGTTTATGTCGCTCACATTCTAAAACGATGTATTTAAATAAGTAAATAGAATCGGCATTTGATTATTTTATAGAAAAACATTGAGCATATATGGTTTAAATTTTCCAACAACTAGAATTTTAAATGAGAAAATCATAAATTAGAATTAATAATGTAAAATTTCGAAAAGTTTTATAAGAACGACGACAAAATTTAGACTTGGCAATACATGGTTATGATAAATATTTTATTGTAGTGAATATGTTTAGGGAATACCATTTTTTTTTTGTTTAAAAATGCTTTTTAAGCAACATTCTTGTATAATCAGAGCAATTGGATCCAATGGAGATTCCTATTTTAAATTTAAACTGTGTCTTATTGACAACTTCTTTCTGGTCAATTAGTTACAAACATCCTTAGTTGTCAATAAGTGACCCCTATGTAAGATATATAAGTCGTCTAATTTTTTTATTAAAGCAATATTTTGGACATATTAGTAAAATTATATAGAAACTTGTAATTATGTTACAAGTAAGCAAATAACGCTTATTTCAGAATTTATGCATTTTTTTCGGCAATAAGTTGTCTTTCTAAGACAACTTTCTATTGTACAGAGAATAAAATTATTAGGAATTTGCATTTGTATGAATGGAAATAGTTAACAATCCAATATTAAAACAATTAAAGGTCACTGGGAAAACGGCTATTATGGACAAAAATAGTTTTCATAGCCTATACAATGTCTAAAAGATGGTAAGTTGAGGGAAAAAAGTCAGGCAGGGATCAAACGAAAAATACCATTTATCAAATATTTCTAGATAAAAATCGAAGTATGTGTATTAACTGTAATTCAAATAAAAACGTAATAAAACTATAATCAATTTTCAACACAAAGTAGTCATAATTTACAAAAAGCACCATTGAGCATTGGCAAAGCTAGGAATTTATCGGGGGAAATAGGGTTATTGTGTTCTACCTCATCACAAGAGCTTTTTCTACCGTTCAATAATATAGATATATCAAGCGAGTTAAAATATAATATTATATGACAGATACAAATTAGCAAATATAACTGAAAAATCTCAAAAAAAATTGCAATATCATTTTGAAGAAAGAACAGAACATAAATACAGCGTCAAATTATTTAATCCAAATCATTATAAGAATGTATACTGGAAGTATCCAATTATAGCAGAATCTTCAAGAATTTTAATTAATATATAGATGTAAATAGGCTTTCATTTAATTTTGCTCAGTTATTTAAATGCCCAAGCCGATGCAGCCTAACAAAAGGATCCGAAATTTATGACCCCCTATAATTGTGCTACTACTTTTTTTTACTACTAATGATTTTTGAGAAAAAAAAATACCTAATTTCCAATCTGATATTTTCATTGATACCAGTTATATATTATCTATTCTGTACCACTTGCAGGAAGTAGACAATATTTCATAACTAACTTTCTCTGTTCAAAAAGAATTTAATTGCGCAAAGATATAAAAATGAAATACGATTGTTGTTACCAAAAATAAATTACTATAAGTTTAAGATACAAAAAATACTACTATTTAGTTCATTTACATTTCGACAGACTGATTTGACGCACAATGTGAATTTAAGAGCAACACTTTGTTAAATCGATTGGTAAATATCGTTTATGTTTAATAGGGTTTACTTTAACTATTTTAATACCTCCTTGCTACAAGAAAGCAATTTTTAAGTGAACACCGCAATTCAGAATTGTGGTCAAATGATACCTATAACACTTGAATCAATACAACTCCACCCAATTCCTGCGCAGAGAGAATTGCGTCACCTTTGACACACTCAACATGTATTAACTCGTGTAATATATTTATTCTACCATGGAACCTGGTATTGAACCTATAATAAGGAAGCTATAAGAGTGACCAAAAGATAGCAATATTAATTGACAGATTCGGAATTTAAAAATCTATGGTAATTATTTTTTGGCATAATTCATCTTTTCATCGAACTTTGTCATGAATTTATATGTTATAACTATTTTTGATACATTTTTAAATACCTGAAATAATTTTTGTACTTCAAAAAATCATAAGTCTATGGAATCAAAAGATCAAAAGGAAAATATTTACAAGGAACAGAAAAAACTCTAGACATTTTTAATATATAGCTTCTGATTAAAAATTATGTTACGTGAATTGATCAGATATCATAATTAGAAAATGCTCTCTTCTTAATTGAAAATCTTACCTTGAATGGAGTGTTATCTTTCAACAGAACTTTTCCAATCATTATTAAGTAAACATTCCTCCTCTTCCTAATCAAAAATTAGAAAAACAATTCTGTTTTAATTAGACTTAATTAGTGAATCAATTATTTAATTGCTACCTTATTAATTTTATTAAGTGCATTCATTCTTTCGAAAATTTTCTTTTCTTCCATGTTTCGATTTCTACTACAAAATGCATCTCCTCATCACGTACTAAGAAAAACCATTTTCTACTATCTTTCTCTCCGGATCCTGCAATTTGATTAGCGTCTGTTTCATCGTTTTTCCTTTCGTCGTAAGATTTCGGAAGAAACAGAAAAAGTGCTTTTTCCGTTTATTTTGCCTACGGTTTAACCAAGTAATTTTTTTTCCTGGGGAAATCGAAATGAAAATTGGTTCACAGAATCCTACCAAACCAGAGAGAGAGAAAGTTCTCCGTAGGAAAATTGTTTGGAATTTCGCTGTCTTCAAAGCATGTGATGATTTCTTTTCATCACTTTCTTTTGTTGGCTGAAGTGAGTGTTTTTTTTATGTGTAAAAGTAAGAATTATCTTGATATTTTCTATTTTCTACATAGCGCAATAGCAAATTCGGAAACGCATTTTTTTACGCTTTTTTATGCCAATGTCAGGAAAACTCTTTCTTCCTTATTGTAGTGTTGGTATTTTTTATAATAGAATGAGTTGCGGATTTCATAAATATTGAATTCTTCAAAACTTTTTTTAAGTGAATTGACAAAATAGTTTTTTTACATTATCGTGTTATCAAATGATCAGTCTTTTTCTACATTTCCTGATTTAGATATTTTTTGTTTATGATTAAAGTTCCCTATTTATATACTCACATTTAGTAAAAGCTTAAGGTTCTTACAATTCAAAAGCTGAAATCTCAATTTAGATAATGTATTTCAAGAAAGAAGGATTATTGTTTGAAATTTAGCATTCGATATAATTTTTTAAGCCAATAATTCATTTTAGTTTAGATGAAACATGAGATTTTCTTATTCACTTGGGATAATTGATATGCAATATTTTCTTCATTTTTGAGACAAGTAGTATTCTTCTTTCAGTATCTATTAGATGGTGTGTTTAAAAGAACAGGCATTCTAGTTTAAAGAGATATTGCAACAGAATAAAGGTAAATGAATTTTTGTATTGCCAAGTTACTCTCCGGTTTTACTATGGGTTGAAAACCTGGAATTTGATTCATTCAATATAGTCTTTTTACTTGCAATAACTTGATATACAGTTTTGAGCAAAATCTTAGTTCAACATGGTTTTAATTTTAAAAAGCTAACAAAGTAAAAGCCATAATAGCGAAGATTATCCTAAACAAAATTGGGATTTTAAACATAGTAATAAAACCTACGAAAATAAAGTTTCATCCTTTTTTCTGGGCATTTAAATTATCAAAAACTTTAACTACTTACTCATAACAAGGTTATTTCAGTTTTAGAGGGATGAAACAGTTTTGAATATTTTTTATTTGACCCAAGTTTCTAAGTGAATTGAATTTATTTTTAAGCAGCTATAGTGTAGCAATAGGTACATGATTTTATAAGAGATGTACATATATTTCATATAATGAATCAAATAGTTGCTCTCCATATATTTTACCTTTTGAAATTATCTGTGACTCACATTTAAAAAAAAGTGAGACCATAAATTCTTTTGCGAAGTATAAAGCAAATAATTTGCTAATTTAAATAATACAATTCATAAATTGTGCCATATTATGGAATAGTTTTTTCAATTTTAAGGAATTTTTGATATTTTAGATCATTTTAGAATGTTTTTAAAAAACGATATTCTAAATTTATCCAATTTTTCTGACTAATAATAAATAAAACCTGAAATATTTTTTGAATATGTCATTATAAATTTTGCTGTGTTAATGACTTTCGTGATTTATTTCATCCTAAATTTAAAATCATAGAGTAAAATTTTTCCATGTTTGTATGAAATATTTCTACTTTGGTTCAAACACTTTTTCCTTAAGGAATACTTAACTCAAGAATATCTTTTGAATCATGTGTATCTAATATTTAAATGAATAAAGTAGATATCTTGAGTATTAGTTTACTGTTATTAAAAATATTTTTACGATTCTAAATGTACAAAATATTAATAAAATAAATCTAAAAATCTGACTTAGGGCAAACATTTTATAATTCCCAGGTTTTCCCGTGCTGCCTTCTTTACGAAACGTTTCTAAACAGAAAGGCTATAAAATTAAAAACTGTTAATCAATTTACACAAAAGTATTAACCATGAGTTCAAAAGTAAAAAAATTATCCAAAACTCTTGTTTTAATAAAGAATAATTGGTCATATATTTTGAAATTGTAGATCAATGAGTTTGTAGTGTTAGAAATGTGGTTTGTTCATACGATGTCACAGTCACATGATGAAGGTAACAGATTATTCTGCCTTTACATGTTCCCTGTAAACAACAGTACGAATATTCCTTTTCTAAAATTTTGTGCTATTTCCATATTATATGTAATTTATACACTAAGTTTCCGAAAAAAGAAAGGAGTTTCTTCGCTACTACTTTGTAAAGCATTTGAGACTGATTAGTTTCGTACGAATATGGAAAGCAAGCTTTTTTAATAATCATGAATTACTCAAAGTACGAATTCGATGCGTGATTTTTAATTATTCCATTCCACTTAGTGCATTATTTCTCAAATGATTTTTTTTTAAATGTTATACAACAGATATTAAAAATACTCAAATATATTATCAAACAATTTTAATTAGATTTAATTTAACCAAATTTAAATGAATACAAATAATTTTGATGCAAATAAAAATATTATATAAATTCAACAAATTTATCAATAGAATCAATAAAAATCTTTTTAAAAAGATATTTTGATTGCAAAAACTATAAAGAAGTTAATGATGGTGTTTTGGAGCAAAAAAAAGAAACTTTAATTCAGTTAATAAAAATATCAACTAATTTTAATATAATTACTGTTGCAAAATAAGAATTTTCGGGATTAAAAATTTGGTTTGATAGATTTATTGTACAATTGTCAATTGTACAATCAATTTATTCTCTTCTTTAATCTTATAAATATCTTAAAAAGCATCTTCTGAATCATATACTTTATAAAATCACTGCAGCTATTTCATTTAGAAAAAAGCGAGATGAAAATTTACTGCTTAGAGCTCATTTTTTATCAAATTGAATTTAAAATATTTGATCGGTCAGAATATCCTAAAGGCCGTTTAGAGTTTATTCCCCTTCTCGTTCTACCGCCTTTCAACGCCGTATTGAACACTAAAACGGAATGAACGGCTTTCGTTTATTGGCCCTCTGCGTCCATAAAGTAGCATATCTCAGGGACAGGGAAAAAGGTGTCGACTGATAGAATTGCTTTATCGCTTTTTCTTTGAAAGGACCCAGAGCTATTATTTTCGCTCATCTTGAATTATTTCAGACGAAAGAGAGTGAGTAATTATTTGAATGGTAACTTTTCTCACTAACTATATAATAAAGGCTTTTGGAAAGAGATTTTATATAATGTGTGGCTACTTACTGATCAAAAATAGCTACACAATTTTGTATCTTGTAGTTGTTTTATCTCCCACGAATTTTATTTTATGGGTCTAGAAATAAGAAAAAATAAATAAAATACCGAAATTGTTATATGTATCGTAGATTTTGGGGAGAACCTGGTTTATTGCAAACAGTATCATTGTTTTGCATTCTCCAACGCTAAATGGTAAATGAGTTTTATCTTTCTAATCATATTAATATTTTTCATACTTTTTTTTACTATGAGTTCATGTTTCTTTAGACTAATTAGAAAACGAACATTTATTTTCTCAAACAGTCAGTTTTTATTAGAGGCTCCACATAATAAGTCTTATCTCATACCAGCACATTAACAAGTACGCAAATAGAAACAAATTATTATGTTAGTTAATTTTTGAATTAATTTATAGTAACTCAGCTATGACATTTGATTTCGCAGCCCCATAGTATTCCCTTTTGATTAAGGAAACTTTATCAAAAATATGTATGTTAAAAGTAAATTGAATGCTAATGTGATGTAAACAAACTGAATAATAATATATAATACATAGACAGAAAATATTATGATAAACCAAATTAGATAAACTTTTGACTACTTTGTTAAATATATTTCTACATTGGAAAATATTATAGAATTTCAATGAACACTATTTATTCGTTGTCTTGTAATCCTACTTTTTAATATGATTTTGAGGGTGTTCGTTTTCTAATCAGCCGAAAATGTATGGAATCACTGGAATAAGCAGGGGAAATATCGAGTTGCTAAAAAAAAGAGCCAGCCAATTTTTCAAATAAACTAACTTCTTTCAAAATGGTGGTGCTATTGTACTAATTCAAATTATTCAATTTGGCAATATCCAAAGAATCAATCTCTTTTTTTTTTCAGTCTTCCTTTCATGCAAAAAAATCATTTAATTTTGAAAGTGTAAATAAATTTTAATATTATATTTTGCTTCAGCCATTCTGTTTTTATTATTCCATTTTTCCCTTTTATTAGGTTGGTGCGCATGAAATGTCGGATTCTCTTTACATGCGGACGTTTGTCTCCCTGTTTTCGTTATACTTTTGTCTTTGGCATAACCTCATTCATAGTCGTATTGTCCATTGCCAGAGACTCATTTCAGCAAAATAGGTTTTCTCGAAGGTCTTCCCTTTTGTTATTTCTTTTGAGTTTATTGCCGATATGAATTCTGCCGACATTCGCGTCATTTTCTTATATGAGTACAAACTTGATAATAGTGCTGCAAAAGCTGCACGCAACATAAACCAAGCGTTTGGGGAGAATACGGTTAACGATCGGAAAGTGCAGCGTTGGTTCGAAAAATTTCGGCGATTTTTCACTGCAAAATGAGCCGCGCGGAAGACCCAAAACGTCTGTGAAGAATGATGACCTGAAGGCTCTAGTGGAAGCGGATCCAGCCGTATCCACGAGGGAACTTGCTATCAGGATGAAAGTTGACCATACAACGATATTGAGACACCTTTCTGAGATTGGCAAGGTTAAGAAGATGGACAAGTGGGTACCGCACGCACTGACAGAGCGAAATAAGCTGGAACGAACTGGGATATGAAGTTTTGTAGCATCCACCATATTCACCGGATCTCTCGCCGACCGATTTTCATTTTTTCAAGCATTTAGAGCTGTTTTTAAGGGGCAAACACTATGAAAATGAAGACAGTCTAAAAAACTCGATATCAGAGTTTATTAATTCTAAAGACCAAAATTTTTTTAAGACAGGCATCTACGCTTTAAAATCTCGTTGGGAGAAGTGTATTGAAGTGAATGGAGCATACTTTGATTGAATAAACAGCTTTTGAAGAAAGATATGCAGTTTTATACAATCACTTAAGAATCCGACATTTCATATGCACCAACCTAATATATTAAGAAATCAAATTCAGCCCTAACTGTTACTTTTTTCATATATTGTTTAAAATTTTGATTCCGAAAATAAATAGAATTTTGTTTTTTCATACTACTAAAACACTTCAGTTATAAGAGAAATTTTCTTCCTCTTCTCAGATCATATTCATAAAAGACTGACATGCAAAAGAGAACTATTTAGTTTATGGCTGTTAGTGGAATTTATACAAAGATAAGAATTCAGCTCTTTATTCTTTGAAGATAAGCTACTCTAAAAAAACAAAGCAGGCTCTTCATATGCTCAACCAGTCACTCATAATTAAACAGATGGAAATTGCCCAAGGTTATTAGGGCTGCTGCCGTACTTTTCGTAAATGTACATTTCGGGGACTTCAATTAAGAAAGACACAAAGATTTCATAATTTTGGATTTAGATTTGAAAGAAAAAAAATACCACCAGCGTATTTCATTATCAGAATTAATATTCAAAGCAAAACAGATGAACTTAATTTTGCATATTCATGCATTTTAAAAAAATAAATAAGGAATCGGAAATTTTTTTAATGCTTCTATCTACATAGACACTTCACTTTTGGACCAAAAAGGAAAAAAAAAAACTAGGGAAGTTTATCAAAACTAAATAACAGGCGTTAACCGTTATTACGCCTCTATCGGCTAATTCCAATCTTGTTTTATCTAACAATTTTACGCACATTTAAAGAGCTTTGAAAAATCTTGGTTACCAAAACAGGACGAAAGGAACGTAATTTTTTAAAAGGAGATACTGGATACAATAATTAAGATTAAGATTTTATTTATTTTGAAGTAATCTGATTTTGATTTTAATACCGCAGCAAAGGAGCTGCAATATCATAAACACAAGTATTCAGAATCGTCATTTCCCAAATCTCACCACCAATAACATTAAAAAAATGGTTTAGGAAGTATTATTAGAAGCGCATTCGCGATGGAAAGTTTCTTCTCAGAAAAGACGAGGAGTTCGATTTTCGGATCAATGTGCAAATAGAAGACAGTCGTTTGCTTAATTGCTTGTTGAAAAACAACAAATATTCAACTGCTTAACTGCTTCGTCGCCAAGCGATTTGCTTAAAGGAAATTACATAAGTTTGAATGATGCCTTTGCTACCAGAGCTGGGAATTTTTGAAATGAAAAGATCTTCGAATGTAATAATTTAATCGCGTATCAGTTGCTAAAACATATAGCTGGGAATAAAATAGTTCTTAAAAGCAATGTAAGAAAAATTACAACGTCTAATTTTTAATTTATTATTTTCTCATTCAAAAAGATAAAATATTCAAAAATCGAGAAAGAGTGTGCTAAATGGTTTTGGAAATTCTTCGTTATTTTCCGTTTTATCGAGTCCAAAAATGGAAAAGCTAAGAATTATTTTTTTCTGAACAAGATAACTAAAAAATGGAAAAATTAGACAAACCTAATTTATGAAGTTTTAATATTAAAAGATATGTAGGATATATGCATTTGCTGACATGCATTCATTTGCTCATGCATTTGCTGACATGCATGGCAGGTATTCATTTGGATGTAATATATAAAACAAAAAGTCTGTTATTCGACTTTGAATCTAACAAAAGTCAACCAATAAGCATAAGTTAAATGCGCAACATCTTACATAATCTTGAATAATGTTGTTAATACTAAATAATATCATATGCTATTGAACAATTTTATTATTTTTTTTAAAAGTACGGAATGAAATTCGGCTTGTTTATTACAAAAATTACAGATCAGAAATAAAATTTGATCACCATCCGTCAATGTTGCAATTGACTATTGATACGAACGAAAGTGACAGTTAAAAGGAAACTGAAAACCAAACAAATGTGTTACTTGGTGTTCGTACCCAAATTCTAGATCTTTTTTAAATATTACATTGACTAGAACTAGAAGAAGTTCAAAATTTGCATTCACATTACTCTCTAGATCAGAGGTGTCCAAACTTTTCGCGGCACGGCCCGGATCGAAATTAGATCCCTGTTATACGGGCCACATGTATATACAAATTGAAAAATATCATTATGAGTAAAGTAGCATTAAATACTATTAATTAATACTATTTTATTGTAACTTGAAAATACAAAATACTAAACAAACAAAGTATAATTATATAATTATTTTATATAAATTGAAATATTTTCATGCAACTTCTAATTTCGAATGATGAAACTTTTTTTGTTTTGTTGAAGAATGTCTTTATAGTTGGGATCAAAATTTGTTACACCAATCATAAGCAATGACTGCAAATGATCATCAGATAAATTTGCTCTATATTTTTATTTGAGATATTTCATTCGAGAAAAAGTTTGTTCGCACACGTAAGTAGTCCCAAACATTGAAATGAATTTGCGAGCAAATTTGGAAACTCTTTTGCGTTCAAATATTTATAAAAATCCATTAAGTTTCCTTCCTTGTATTTGTCCTTGATTTGTTCGTTTGCTTGAAGATCAATAATTTAGTCTTATAACTTAACAGCGCGGTAGACATTTGTGTTTGGTCAAGTACAACAACTCCGTTTTGTTGGCCACGTAGTTTTTCGATATACCTTTATGAAAATGAAAAGGTTTGGGCAAAAACATCATTATGTTTTAAAACCCTCCGCGGGCCGGATAAAATCACTTGGCGGGCCGGGTTTGGCCCGCGGGCCGTAGTTTGGACACCTCTGCTCTAGATGATAAAATGAACATAAAACATGCCATGCAAGGGTAAAAGAAGATCAATGACCTCTCTTTCTGCTAGTTGAAAAAAGAATTACACAATCGTAGCTACCCATTTTGACAATAGAAAGATGATTTTAAATTTTTCATTGAAATCTAAATAATTCAATGCAAACTATAGCCTGGTATAGAAGATTTGATGCGGATGACATAAAAATCCTTTGATACCTATCATAAGTTATTTTGATAAATTAGGAGACAGTTTGAATCAAAACGTGTTTAGTTTGAATGTAATTCGCTCCTACAGAACATGAGTTTAAAAATATTTAAAAAATATATTTTGGGAGGCATGTTCCGAATTAAATTATTACAATCTTATTATTTCTCAGTGATCAGCTCTGTGTTTCAAAACTGCTTATCCTTTCAGCAAGTATGTTGGTCCTTCAGAAATCGAAGTAAGCAATCAATTTATTAAAATTTCTTTATAAGGTCAAAACAATATAATCAAACTATGTAATTGAAATCCAGAAAATAACTTGTTCCCAATTGAATAACAGAATATATTCATAAATTTTGTTTGATTTACACAGCATAAAAAATCATATCAAACAGAATAAAATTAAAATAGGACAATCAAATTTATCAAACAAGGAATCGTAAGCAATATATGTATCATAAATAACATATACGTATATTTTCTTAAGTGAAAACGAATTCTTACAGCGGAAAGAATTTCGATAGAAGTTCATATATCTCAAAGAAATTCCATTCTGTGTGCTTTATTCAAAAAGAACTGTTCAATTACTGGCAAATAACATAAACACTAAGCAATAATCAAAAAAATGTTGTTTTGAGACTGGCTCAAATATTATTTTTTTCTCTTCGTTCTTTTTTTGTTTCGAATGAAATGTGGCTTTCCTTCAAATACTTCTTTAGAATTGAATTGAATTTTCTTTTTTATTTTAGGCTTTATTCATTTTTAAACTTTGATATAAGCAATTTCAAATTTCAAATATTTTCCTTTTCTTTTATTCTTCTCATTATTTCTAAAAGCTTAATTACTAACTGATGTTATTTTGAATTTATTTGAATTTGGACTTTAATTTAATTTAAATGCGAATTTAGTTTTGATACATAGGATCTAAATGAATTGCTTTTTTAGATCGAATATCAAACAGACTTTAAGTATATTTGATTTGTAAAGGAGGTTCCGAAATTTATGTTATTCTAATATTACTTTGAGTAGACAAATTATTATAACTTAGCAAGTGATTTTATAACTTCCAAAAGCAAATAATTACAAAAAAGGTATTTAAGGTGATTGCCCACGTTCGAGACCTATTTTTTAAAAAAAAGCAATTTTTCAAGTTTTAATTGGGACATTCTAGTTAAATAGGATGTAAAATTGATAAACATCTGTTAAAAATTTCTGATACTTTCGTATTTTCTAAATTGACAAATTTAATATAAATTTTATTAAAATTCTAATTTAGTAATTAAAGTCTTTTTACACATAGCATGCGTAATATAATTACCTTCAATATGAAATAAAATCTAACAGATTTATTAAAATACAAAAATGTTATAAACATTTTTATGTTGTAATGTAGACGTTTCTCTTAAATTTTCAACAAATTTCTAACAAAAAAGGCTATAAATAAATAAAAAATATTTTTTGTACATCAAAAGTTTTTAGTTCATTTGCTAGCAAATAATATAAAAAACATTTCCTGAATATTTCATTAAAAATATTAATTAATTCTGGAGATATAATGTTAATGGTTTACAACTTCTACCGAAAAAATTATTTTCAGAAAAATGGGTTTAAAGTTTGCAGTTAATGTAAAAAAGCTTTTCATCTTAATAAAATAGTCTGAAATTCTCACTATTTATAATTTGAACCTTCTCTTTCTTCATGCATCGCAAATATTTTCTTTCACTGAGCTCTCATTTTTTCTGTGAATTTTTGCAGCTGGCACTGAATGCCTCTTTGAACTACAATTATATTTTTAATCAAAAAGCTTTAGTCCTTTATGAGTGTGACTACCAGCTTTTATTTTCAATTGATTTAACACACTTTATATACCAATGTTTTACGGAAGTCCTGTGAACTTCTTTATAAAGGTCCCTCCCCACCCCACTGTGCCTTTGAAGGGCCCTCGGTGGCCTGGTGACCAGGTCATGGTTTCAGAACCATAAATCAATTTTTCAGAAATCGACATTTTTATGCACCAATCTTTTTTAAATTTAATTTTTTTTTTAAGAAAATTTGTTTCTGTATTTCAAATAAAAAATTTAGCAAAAATTATACATATCTATGAAAAAGCAAATATGGATATCGTTTGTAACAATGAATATGAATTAAATAAGGAAAAAAAAAAATTCTCCAATTTTCACGATAGTAGAAATTTTTGGAACATGAGAAAGCTATTTGCAAAAAGATAAAAACTATTTTACAGGGAGTCATATTTTAATTTTAGTTTCTTTTCTATGTGTCCTTTTTGAAACCTGTAGTTTAATTTTATTTTAAATTCTGTCAAACATTTGACTTTTTACTATGAATTTGTCCGGTAATTTAAGTGAAAAAGAGAAATTTAATTAATTAAAATATGTAAAAATAGCAACAAAATATAAGGACAAATGTGGGTTTAATGTATGAAATTCCTACCTAATAGGTGTCAACAATTTTGAAAAATCCTTTTCATTTTAATAAAATTTTATTTTTGAAATAAAACTCTGTATGTTGGGAGTCTTTTTTATCATCAATAAATTAATTTTCCTCGATTCTTTTTAATTAGAAAATGATGAAAAATTTCCAATATATGTTACAGTATGTTAAAATATTTATATACCAAATTTACTTCAGAAAATTTCTCGTTGGATATATAAGTATTCGATTATTCTTAGGAAAAACAATCGGATATATTACCATCTAAAATATTGTTCAGCTTAAAACTAAATCCGACTTCTTTTACACATCATTTACCATGTTCAGTCTTTGTTTCTACCATTCACACAGACGCCATATTGACCCATTCATATTTTTGTATCTGTATTTTCCCGATCACAGAATATACAAACAGGGATTAATGTGACTGTCAAAAAATTCGATTTCGGAATTCCGATATAGATTTATTGTTTGTTGTTTCGAACCACACTGAGTTCAAAAATATTTTTTTCTACTTTTTATTTTCCTCAATATATTCATGGGTCTGAAACATGTAGATTTATATATATTCGTAATATCTAGTTCACATTTTTTGATAATGTCAAAGATTTTTCTTCGTATAAGAGCACGTAAAAAATATCAGAAGTCACCAATGCAATACTTTGAGCTTAAAAAATTGTTAACTTTAATTAAAATTTAAAATTTTACTTTTATTTATTCATTACTTTAATATATGACTCATTTGAAACTAAGCAATAAATGTTTTTTAATGTAGAAGTAGAATGACTGCACTTGCCAAATTTGTGAGAAATTATTTCCTTACTTATCTAAAAGAACCATTTCATGGTATAATTAAAATAATATAAGTGTAAATTAGGGCTGTTCATGCTTTTTTACATTAATTACTGGAGTATCAGAGAAACTAATTAAAAATAAAACCATCCTTCTTATTTTGAAAAGAGTAAAAAAATTTATATTTAATCATCATAAATAAATGCTATAAGCTATTCTAATTTATAGAAAGCTCTGAAAACATTTGTTTATATTGAAGTGTAGATTACATTATTAAAAATATTTTTATAATTTTACTTACTGAATTTCATTTATTTTACTCAATATACAAATACAGATATTAATATTTCTAGAGGAATTGTATTTATTTAAATGTTCTTAATTATTTAACAAAATCAAAGGAGCTTGCGATTAAAAGACTTTAATAATTGTATTTACTTTATTTTTGTTTATAAGCAATAGTATTTTAAATATTTCATTAATTTTATTCCAATAGATCTCAATATTTTTGCACAGAAAGTAATTTCATGAAACAAAATTTTATCAAATTATAAATACTGAAAAAAATATCCAAGGATTTTAAGGATTTAGACCATAGTGATAGCGATATTTCGAAAAATGTACAATAAATGAAAACATTCAGTTCTTCAATTTAAAAAAATGAAGCATCCAGTACTTTAATGCATTTAAAAAAATTTTATGATTCACAATATTTTTCTAAATTTTATTTCTTTTAATGTTTTTAGCCTTAATATGATGTTAAGAACCTACACCTACCTGCAGAATCTGCAACAGTATGCACATGAAAAACGGACGTCACCAGGAGGACAAGATATATGGCCTAAAACGAGAAAATTCAGAATCAGATCATCATTCAAGCTTTATACAATCTGAACTAAGAGGAAATAAGATAGTTTTAAGATTATTTTACTGTCGAGGCTTTTAAACAGGTTTCATTTTGAGAGACTTCAACAATTCTAAAATAATCCAATTATTTTTAATTATGAAATAATAAATTGGAAATAATGATGAAATTAGAGAAAAATTATTACAAAGTCAAAATTACCAAAATTTTATTGACTTCCTTTTAAGTAATTTCAAAAGAAATCGACATATTGCCAATCACAAAAAAAAACCTGATAAATAATAATTTTATATAAAATTAGAAAGAGAAAATTCTCTACAAAATTAAAAATATAAAAATTCTCAAAACTTCTGCATGTAAAATTCCTCCAGAAAAATATGCAAAATTTTATTTGAAGACTAATATAGCTGAATCACGTTTTATGGATCCATTATATTCATTACTAAATTTAAATAGCCAAATTTTTCAAAGTTCAAAATATATATCGTCTGCGTTATGCATTGCCGTTCTGCTAGCTTAGAGATAGGTTCATACCAGGTTAACTGTAGTGCGCATTAGAAGAACACGCCTACTTCAGGAAAATCACGTAACCAATGGCAAATAGTTGTCCCGTCGGGACAACCATTGGATATTGTCCCAACGACGTTGTTTGAACTGTTCATGAGAGGGCAATACAGGGACAACAGCAGAGAGGCAACGATTGCGCGCAATAGATAGCCTTGTGTGAGCCCACCTTAATAATTGATATATTCTACGGTTATATCGTGTTTGAAATTAATTTTCTTTTTTTTTAGAATGAGTATAACAACACATTTCAATTTTTTAATGTTTTTATTTAAATTGAATTTTTTAACTTTTCAAAGATGGAATTCTATAGGATTTTTTTCACTTGTATTTCTAATTTTTAGCAATGCCGTTTTCTTATGGATATACATTTTAATTACATTTAAAACTTAGTTATCTATACTCAATAAATTTATTTCATTTTGATTCCATTCCGATTCCACCACACATTATTAGAGAGAAAAACGAACGTTTGATGCTTTTTAATAATGAATTATAAATTAAAAACAAAAATAATAATAAAATCTATTTTAATTTCTTTACTATTGTTTATATTTCCTACAGCATAAATTTCCAAATCAGAAATGATCCTCATGTATCTCATAGATTTGAATATATTAGCAGAGTCATCTTCAACTATTAATAATAAAGAATTCATGAATGTTTCTCTTCCATAAACAAATAGTTTCGAGTGTCTTTTCGCTTTAGAATTTACATAAAAAAGAAAGTAACTAGAGTAGTGCATTTTAAAGCAAAATTTATCCCTATTATAATTTGATAGATATCACAGCTGAATAATCTTTTAAATAATTTGAAATCATTAATAAAAACATTCATTCAGAATCATTTAATGAAAGTATTTTGCCTTCAAAAATGATAGCATTCAAGTATTTGTTGATGAGAATTGCAACTTTATAAAAAACTTCAATTCTCTTATTCATTAATTCCTGTGTTCCCTTTAGATGAAGTAATTTTACTCCATATACCTGTGTTTCGAATTCTAAATTATATAAAGCGAGTTTAGCTTGAACCAGAAGGTTACAGTTCATGATCTGAGAATAAGTTCTTGTTGACGGTAAAACAAAGGAAAGCCGTTCTGTAGAGCAATAAGCGAAAACAGAACAGCCACATCGCTGTAAATATATATTGCAGCGAAAATAATTAAGTAAAACAGTTTAAGATGCGTTTTATATTTCTGGTCCGTCAGCAAAATCTAATGTAAATTTTTGAAAACAATGATTTTATTTAAAAATTATTGAATAATTGGCAAAACAAAAGCATTTGAAAAATTACAAAATTATCAATTTATTTATAACCAATGAGTTTGACAGAAATGTTAGACCTGTATATAGAATGCTTTTTAAAGAAAAACAAAAATATTTAATCCAAAAATTTTTCAAATTTGTTTCAGTTTTTTACTAAATACAAAAATTTAAATTGATAAATGTAATCTATCCAATATTTTTTAGACGAAAATTTTCATTTTATATTTTATGTAACTTAGTCTTTCAGTTATCACCTATAAATTTTGAATTTTAATTTGGAAAGGAAATTATTAAGCTTTACTTATTACGAAATTGTTTTTGCTATTTTTAAAAATTCGAATACACAAAAGAGAATCTTTTATCATTGTAGTCTTATGAAATATAACTTGCTTTTATAATTTAAATAATATCGCAAGGTATTATTCTATAAAAATTTCTCTAATTTGTGATAAAATCAAATTTTAAACTCAAAATTATTTTAATGGATAAATAATAAATTTTTATTTTGTATCAGCCCTAAAATGCGCATCTAAAAATTATCAACCCATATTTTATTAAATCTTTCAATTCTAGGAACGCTATTCAGTTAAATAATCTTAACAAACCAACTTTTAATTTTCTGTGACACAATATGTTCTATTTATTAAGCTTTATATATCTATACTAATATATAAATATGATTGTTTGGATGGATGTTGGTTACTCAATCACTCCAGAACGGCTGAACGGAATTGGATAAAATTTAACACAGAGATAGATTATAGTCGAGAATAGAGCATAGGCTACTTTTTATTCCGGTTAAATGAGTAGTTAGTTTTTTATTAATTAAAAACTACCTTTCACGCCAAAAAGCTGAGGCCAAACCCAGCCAAAGATAAGTAATGCTCCAGGTGTGTTTTTTTTTTTTCTCTACAGAGTTGAGGTTAGACTTAGGAGAATTTCGACCGATTATTTCAAACGATTCTATTTATTTTCTTTGTGTTTGATGTACTTAAAATCAAATGTCGTTAATGAATCGATCTTCTTTTTTTAAATTAAAAAAAACAGAATAAAGGAAATAAAAAATTTCTAATTTGCATTGCATTACCCCAACTGGCGTAGGAAATTCGGACATGTGCGTTAGGCCAACTGGCGTTGAAAATCCGCGAAATTTTTGATAACTGTGTTTTCATTTAAATTAAATGTTTAAAAATTATGTGTATGATACTGTTGTAGCTATCTCACTCTCGATCAATAAATAAAATGGATTTGACCGGACTTGATATGCTATTTTGTTTTATTTTGAGTATATAATGTAAATAAATTGTTTTTACGTTAATTGTAGGTTTTTGTTATTAAATTGCATTTATGTTATATATTTTTCGTATATACTTATACTTTTAAATGAATTGTATTTAGATTAGTTTTTTTATTTGTCATTATTTGATAGTTTTTCGTACATATACATCAAAATTTCCACTCGAACAGAGCCGCGGATAATACGTAGTGATATATATATTCTTTACGTTGCTACATTTACTATTTTGAAACTATTTCTATTAGACTGTTTATATTACAACTTTAAAATCCATATATTATTATCCTCTTGTATAAATATGTTTCTGTCTTTATTTATTATAATTTTGCGTTTTATAGTTTTATTTTAAAATAAAGGACACCCGGACACATAAAATAACATTTCCCATTGAGTGCTCAAAGGATTTAAATTTAATTCAAATCTCGCAAAACCACTTGAATTTTTATTATTTTAGCAAATTCGTAATAAGTACCTTGAAGCAATTAATTTAGTTATTTATTTAAAACAAATTTAGACGTAATTATAAGTTGGCAAACAAAAGGATTAAATATACTGCTTTAGTTTGTCAAAAACTGCTTCAGATATATATTTATTTTTTATGATGATGTAACGCTTTTTTATTTTTTATTAAATTATTCCTTTCGTATGATTTAAATTAAAGTAAAAAGATTAAATAAAAAGTAGTGAAAATGGATAAATAAAGAAATTTAAATGAATAATCTATGAATGCTTTCAAAAAGTTGCATTTATTTATATGTATATTTTAATTACTCTTCTGAGTAAATGAAATTTGAATATCTGCGCTTTGAAATATTAGTAAATCGTCTTTCAAAACTGGATTTGATCGTGAAATGCACTTGATAAAAAGATTACTTTTTCCAGCTGAATTAATTTTGGATGTTCATTGTTACATAATGTTTAATGGAATAAACACATACGAATACTTTTTTAAAACAATGTCGTCTTATTAAAACCAAAATTTTTCAACGACAACTTGTTTTAGCAAAAGCCAACAATAAATTATATTAGTCAAATTTCCAGATGAAAATAGCGCACTTATTTAAAGAAAAATGTCCGTTGAGGAAATATAAAGCTGTTATGTAAGCTTTCGATATCAAACAAAAGGAATTAAATTTATGGGAGAAAGTATACTTGAAAGACAGCTCTGACAGATTAATTAGCATCACTGAGGACGCTATCTCCCCTAATGTCTCTTAGGAGAAAAGAAAACAACAACTCTTGTCGGCTCGAATAGATATTCTTAGTTGAGTCATTTTTCAACATCTTTCTGAAATAATGTTTATTGAAAAATGTTCTATTCTGTTATTATTAAAATTCTTATTTTATTGTAATAGAGTTTCTTAACAGAGAGAAGTCAGAAACTGTAAACACGAGAGAAGTTATATGATACTGGATGTACTGCAACGCTACAAAAAGTTTTTGTGCAACTTATTACGGAAAAATGAGTAGAAAACGAGTAATTATTTTTAGTTTGGCTCGAAATACATGCCTAGGGTGAATTTGGATTATTTAAAAAGATATAAAGGCTGATAGCATGCAACTTTTATCAATTTTTTTCTAGTGCCTTCGTTAGTGCTTTCTCTTGATTTCTTAAGAATTTGAGAAAAAGTTACCCTCAAGCAAAGTTTTCATCTAATAAGGAAAAAAAGTCACATGGACTGAGATCAGAAATATGAACTGATGATGATGTCGTGACCGCGTTACCAATGAGAGGAGGTGCAGCAGCATCCGAGAGTAAAGATCCTTGGAGGCAGAAATCTGACTTCTAGCTCATATGAAGATGACACTCACTAGCACAACCCCTTTTTACGGGCAGAAAGGTTTCTTTCACACTCCATACAGAAAGATCACAGAGGAACAACCCTGCTTTAACCAGGACATGAACCTAAGACGCCTAGAGCACCGGGAAGACATGCTATCCCTAAGCATGGACGCCGGCGGGGATAAACACGGGTATGAAGAAATATGGTAGTGTGATGTTTCAATAAGTAATTAGGCAACTAGCGGGACTGAAAAGTCTGAGAATTGTTGCGATGAAATATACACAAAAGTTAAATCGGGTTCATACGAGGCTAATTATTGCGCGCAATAGAAGATCACGCCTACTTCCAGAAAATCACGTTACCACAACGGGACAATGGCAAATAATTGTTCCATCAATACAAACATTGTCCACGTTGTCTCAACTGTTTACACGAGGACAACGCCGGAACGACAGCATAGAGGCCACGATATATACATATATATATATATATATATATATATATATATATATATTGCTTGCATCTCTGCATCTCACAGAATTTTGATACTTCAAATTCTGAAAATTAAGATGATTGGCATCTTCCACACCCTTTGGATAATAGCTCTAGACATTATGAATATTGATAACTGCTCAGATCTCACATCAGTTTCAATATTCAATTGGATTTTTTAAAATCATAAATCCACTCCAACTTTAGGTTGGACATGGTTGTTACACAATAAACTAAATGAATTTTTGAATAGTCACACTGAAAGTCTTACCTAGCAACACGTTATATTTAACTCTTAACCATTCTGATCTGAATTTGCTGTCTTGCCCCCACAACGGAAAGTTTTAAAATATGTAATCAGGAGCTATTCACAAGTTCTGCTTATGATTTGGGAACAGTGTTTGACTAATCAATCACATTATAATATTCGATAGTTCAATGGAAGATTTTTTTTTACATTTGGAAAATATTTTAAACGTATTAGAACCTTTCGAACTTGTTATTAAGTTTTCTCTAGCTTATCAATAATCGACATATTCTTTCTCAAAACACAGTTTAATAAGCAAACAATATAGAATTCCTTCATCTTTAGTGAAGGAATTAAACACCATCTTTTTCATTTCATTTTTCTGATTTCTATTATCATGTGTTAGATGCAATGCTGCCAGAATGTCATATATTTATCTACATGCTAAATATGCATCTGTTGTTTAAAATTTTTTATTTAAACACATTTAATTGTATTGTCTTAATGACCATAGCTTTCTTTAATGTATAAGTGGATGCTTTATTTTAAAAATTTAATTGTATTGATTAGGACCCATAAATTTTTTAATGAATACGTAAATTATTTTAAAACATTTAATTGTACTGGTTTAGTGGCCATAACTTTCTTGCAATGAATAAGCAGGTATTTTATTTAGGAAATTGAATCGTACAGCTTAGTGACCATAATTGCCTTTAAAGTATAAGTAGCTGCTTTATTTAGAAAATTTTATTGCATTGTCTTAGTGAACGTAACTGTCTTAATGCATAAGTAGTTTGAAACCATTAGATGTATGTGTATTAATGAGTACGACATTATCCTTTCCCAAAGTATAACTTTTATGTAGACGTCAAGAAGTATAAGTTTTTGTTACCGTCAAACTGTATTACACATAAGATTGAAAGGATTTTTAGTTTCTTTAATTTAAATATACAAATTAGGAATGAAAGGGTTGTCGGAGATAACATAGATTTTGAAATTAATGAGCGATGCTGCTACGTGGCAAAAGATTTTAGATAATATTAATCTGAAAATCTGGTTTAAGTTCTCCTGTGGGATTAATTAAATCCATATATAATATTAATAATTCGTGTACAATATACATATTTAAATTCTACATATCTAAAGTTTTGAAACAAATTATGAACTCTATTTCTTTCAGGTAACCCCCATGTTTTCAATCAATTCTGCATTTGTTCGATTCTACATAAAACAACAAATTCTAAAAGTGATCATACTGAAACAAAATAGAAATAGATGTTACAAGAAATAAGCTGACAGGCTTACGCTGCAGCAAATGACTACAACGATTAAGTAGGTAATACAAGCCTAAAATTAAGGAGACGGAATGAAAGTACCTCATTTTTCACTCTTTTCGTGAACATGTGCTTGATTTAAAATAAACTAATTTATCAATTGAATAGATACTGTTCTACAATACTTGATATGCCCGACATTGTTTAATATGAAAACATTTACTTCGTTTTCTTTATTAAAAATTAACTAAAATAATTATCAATAAACACTCGATAAAATAGTGTTATTCAATATTTATGTGCAGAATGGAAGTATTTTTAACGTTACAAATGCTTATAAAATAATATAAATTATGAGAATTATCGAATATCAAATCAGCTGTGGGCAGTTGACGTCAGCGGCATATAAGATCAAGTAAAAATGCCTTTTAATTTGCCTGAAATGGCAAGCGAATAAACTCATTAAAAATAGGTATAAAATATCCGTTGTAAAAAAATAATTTTAAATGAATTACTAATATAAAAATTTTACTAAGTCTATAAATTTATTTTTAATTAAACGAAAACATGATTTTTTGCAAAATGGTTTTCATTCTCTTACTTTTAATATAGTTACACACTATTTTAAACTACATTTTCACAATTGTCAGAATTAATTTCTCTCTCTAGTTATTAGTATATTATAAAGAATGATGCAAAATTTTATCGAGAATTACTAGTAGTAACTCAAAAGCAAATAGAAGAATCTATTTAAAATACCTATAATACTTTCGTTTAATATTTCGTTGACATTAATGATAAAATGATCCCATTCATGAATGGAAAAACTTTAATAACCAAACAAAAAAACTAAAATACTGATGACTCAATTTTTTTATTTTCACAAAAATTTCCCTTGTTTTCCACGCATTTCTAAGCAAAATAAGCCTGATGTAAACTTTTTGGCATATATATTTTTTTAAATCTTCCACTGCAATTGTTAGGATTGATCGCTTTGAAATAAAAAGTAATTCAATTAAAAATAAATGTTTACATTCATTTTTCTTTAAAATAGCATCAATGTGATGAAAGCTTAGGCACAAATAATAAAATTTGTGAAAATTTTTCAGTAAAGTTCTTATAATAGAGTAATTAATAGTCCCCTACATATTTCTTATATTCACGGAATAAAACTCCGAGAAATTTACAGGCTTTTATTTTTTTTTCTGTGTATAATACCTATAAATTAATTTTTAACATTGTAGCTTTTGTTACTTTTGTTATGCGTATGGTTGAAACTATCCTGAAAAGCAAATTAATAAGTTAACGTGCTATTATTAATAAAACTGTCTTCTAAATGTAACTTTTTTTCCAAATGATAATTGACTGATAAAGTCAGACATTTCTCAACTATCAGGAAAAATACTGAAAGGTAAAAAAAATCATATTTTTTATCCCTGTCTACTATTATTTTTATTTTTGTAACTTTTATCAAGCTCTGCAAATATTTCCCAAAATTTTATAATTTTTAAAAATTATTCAAAATTTAAATTCAAAGGATGATTTTCATAAATACTTTTTATAGTTGGACCGAAAAATATTATTATGTTGTCATGAGATATTCAATTGCTTGATTTTCTCCCACGTATGCTTAAAAGTGTATTTGCAAAGCCTTGTTTTCCAAATAGTACAAGTCAGTAAAATTTTATGCCAACTTCTTTCGTTCTGAAAGTTAAAAAAACAAAAAGCAAAAGCACTATCTGAGCAACTAACTTCAAAAAGAAGAAAGTCAATCTACAGCATCGGAAAAGATAACTTAAATTTGGAAGATAAATCAACCTGAAAAAGGTTTTTAATGACATGAGACATGATTCCATTAGAGAAATTCACGTAGTTCTCATATACAATAAACAAAATCATATAAAGTTACGGAGTTAATACAGCTGTCATATTTAATTGAATCCTTAAAAATGTTTTTTTGAGTCAAGTATGAATATGAATTTATTTATTAACGATTTTTATTCGAATATAAACAAATCATGCTCTCCATGAATCAGTTAGTATACAAAATCGGTTAGTTGATAATATAGAAGTTCAATAACCACAACAATTTACGAACAGAGCCTACCACATCACTTCGTGACAAATTTTTTCTTAAAAAAACCCATCTGTGACGCACTCTTAGGTTTAAAAGAAATGATTTTAACAGTCTAAGCAACTCTCTGCAGGTCTATTAAAAGGAAATCGGAAAACGCATATGGCATTAATCTGTAGAGGAGAAAGAATCTACCTTTCAGCTAGTTTCAGGGCAATTTTATCTATGGCCCAAGAGAAGAATCTGGGGCTCTAATGTGGAGCGAAGCATATTTCTTTCCCTTCCTTCCTCCACCTCCTTTATCATGGGAAGTCACGTGATCCTCCATTCATCATAAAACAGGAGAGAAAAAAGAGAAGTAATCCCCTGCCTTCCTTAATGAACTTCCACCTCTTCTTTTGAAGGAGCGAGATTCTTTGCGGCAAATGACCGTAAGATAGGGAATATAAAGAAAAGGATTTAATTTTCAAAGATTTTTAGAAATTCCAAAAATTAATTTTAAATAATTATTAAGAGCTTTAAAAAATTGAAAACATCTTTTTCTCAGCTCAAAGAGTTGGAAATAATTTTTTTAATCAAAAATATTGGAAGCCTAAACAAAAAATATGAAGTTCTAAAGCTTTGAAAACAACCCTATAAGGAAATTAAAATACTGTGAATATCTTTAAAAAAAAAAGGAAAATCCTAAATATTTTTTTAATTAAAAATTATCCCAAATGTGATTCTAATTCTAATTTTAAAGAGCTTATTAATTTTACAATTTTTATTTTTATCTTTTGATTTTATAGATTATTTTCTACATTTAAACCTTGTGTTATTTGTGTTAAATATTATTGCTTTTGAACTTATCTAATATTATTCATATTACATCGTTTTATATTAATATGGAGATTCTTTTTCCAAACTTCAAACATCAATTCCAGATATCTTCCTCTTAAATAGAATGAAAAATTAAATAATTACCGATACATTGATGATTAAATTTTGAAAATGTTACGTATGTATTATAAGGTAAAATATTTTTCTTTCTTTTGATGAAGAATTCATTTGTGCTCAATTACGTTAAAGAATTATTAACTGAAAGATTAAAATGAATCAGCAAATTAAACTAATGAAATGGTAATTCTGGAAAACTAATTCGATAGCACTAAGAAATAATCATGTCGATTATTAAACCAGCACTAAAACAATTACCATTTTCTCTTCTTATTTATAATTAGTTTAATTAAAATAAACGGCAAAATATTTGTTGCCGTGATATTTGAAATTAATTTACTGCTTTACTCATTTATTTGGAGAAACTACCAACTATTATAATTTTTAAACAGATAGATAGCAGTTGATAAAGAAATGAATGCCTCATTTTCTATGTAGCTGGAATGCGAAATTGTTTGGCCTCTGGCAGAATTAGTGAGAAGAAAGCTAACATATCAGATATTTTCTGGAATCTAATTTCATCCTATTGCTCATTACTTCAAGCCTCAATCTTGAATTAAGACAATCTAGCTTACTATCAGGAATTGCAATTGCTGCAAAATGGATTGTTAAGTAAATAAGACGAACTCTCGGCATTAAATAATGCAGGTCTGCAATTTTACGAATGTTATTTGGGAAATGTAAATTGATTCTTTACATTTAGGAAAAGTACTAGTGCGTCGAAATCAGTGGCATTTTTTGTAACATGGTTACTATTAATAATGAGATCGGCTATAATTTTTAAAAACTCAATCATTTTTTAGTATGATGGCTGCCGTCTCATATTCATGTGACAGTAAAATTTATCAAAATAATGTAGAACAACCCTATGTTTAGTTTATATCTCCTAGTTTTAAAGCGTTGCCCAACTCGTTAATAGCCTGTGATTCACACTTACTATAAACTCTATTTATACATATCTATTCATGTGCTGTTGTTTCTTATGGCTTTTGCCATTGGACAAGCCCGCTGTTGCGGAGACGGTGATTTAAGCCGATAGAATGAGTTTCTTCATTTATTTTCAGTAGCTCCATATAGGGCCAACAGTAAGACCTTGCATTCATGCATCACAACCCTTTTTACAGGGCGGACTTTATTCATATATTTTCATGCACTCATCCGCAGATCGTAATTTAGACCTGGATCAGAGAACGATCACCTCTGCACCAGTACTCCCAGTGGTACTACTATATCTATTCAAACTTACTATCATAAAAAGTAATCCGAATTACAGGCATCAATCATGCTAAAAAAATTATTAATAAATGGAAAATTAAATAACTGTATGATGAATTGGTAGTTGTTTTGTTATCAATACACCGCTATTAGGTTCTCGTTTCTGTATCAAAATATAAATTATATGAAAAGACAAACTAGATTAACAGTAAACCTTTAAAAAAGTTTTTAAAGGTCTAAATTATTTTCTCTTTAAAATAATAATAGTAATTGTAATACGATAAATACATCCTTTACCCGAAAAAATAAACCATACTTTTTATATAAAAATAAATTCATAAAAATATATTTTTAATATCAAACAAACAATAAAAGGAATAAATATATGCTGGAAATGTTTGATGTAGTAAAAATATTACAAAACTATTTTATAAAAAAATTGGTAATCGCAAAAAAGGATAAAATTCAATTCCGAAAAAATTTGAAATCCGAGTTGCTACAGAAATGTGTCATTCCTTTAGTTGCTTGGTGTATAACTTTAAAAATAATTACACTGAGTAATAAATAAACGGTAAAATATAATTATAGCTATCTACGCGCTTTCCTTTTCCCCCTTTTCCACTATATTTGATATGATATATCCAACTTATACAATCTATACCACAAGTGATAAAACACAGAAAAAGTATGTAATTTCATTCAATTTCGTTTTTATTATTATAAAGGTGGGCGCTTTTAACATATACCAGTTTTTCATTTTCAATAAGAATGACATAAACGAATCATAAATGGAAGTGAATTCAGATTTCGATAAACATTTTAAAGAAACTGTTGTATTTTTAACCAAAAAAAATGTACTTTTTATCTCCCAACTTTGTATTCCATTTCTCGTATTTTCTCTGAAATGGTTTTATCCTGAAATATGTGAATCCTCATTTTTTTTTTTTTTTATCTGAGATGTCTCTCGTCTGAGGACATTCAAACCTCTTTTGTAGAACAAAGAGATAGAATGAACGGAACGAGAAAGGATTCCTAAGTCTCTGAAGATATTTATTTCTCTATTTTTCTTTGGAAAAGATGGCTGTTTAAATGCGATGGTAAATAATACTTTTTGGAAATCTTTCTTCTTCCATTTCAACAGAACAATCTGAAACTATGATCAGACGATTCTCTCAAGGTGCTGTTATCGCTCAAATATCATCGCTGTATTCGAATAAGCCCTTTAAAAGTCAGGGTTCAATATTCTTATACCTGAAATATGAAAGAGCTGTTACGAATTTTATCAGCATTTCTTTTTAACTGTTTTAATAATTCACATGTATTATTCAAACAATACATTCATTATGCAAACACAATATGATAATTATTTTGTTCAGTAAAAAAACGTGGACATTAAATTTAATGTTGCGAATGTGAGAATTATATACAACTATTACACAACAAAATGTTGAAAAATATTAAAATTATTTGTAGAAGGTATGAATCGAAACAGATATTTTTAAATTTGAAGGTCCGACTTCTTATTTATAAGCATTTATAAATGTAAGTAAATATACTTTTAAATCAATTTTTGATATTCTGAGCAATTTTTATTTCTATTCTTCTTTTCTTTTAAATATTATTATGTATTTATATTTCTAGAATTTACTATCAAGTGCAGCCACTTGTACAGTTTCAAACTTGAATTCAATTAATGATTAAACTTATGAATTAGTTCTGAAAATTTTGAAGCAGATTAAATGCATAGAGAATAGCTATGTGTATAAAATTTAAAACATAGCATATAAGGGAAAGAGTAAAAATCAAAACAGGAAATTGGTTAACCATATTCACAAACATGAAATAAATAAAATTAATCCAATTAATAAAATACATTGTTTCAGTATATACAACAGATTATCCAAGGAAGGATTCAAAAATCTCAAGAGTTCAAGTTTCTCTTGATAACTTTATTTGGTACTAAAGGACAATTATAGTCAAGAACCCTTCAACAAAGCGTAGAATGCAACGACCACAGATATTTCTTCTTAAAATGTCCTTATTTATTTTTCAATAATTAATATATTTAAATAGGATTCATTTTTGAACACCGACCTTCGAAATTTATACAGCTGAACTCTTTATTTAAAACAAAAGTTAATTCCATGGGGAATCTTGGATAATAAGATGGAGAATAGGAGTCCATTCATCATTTGTTTCATAAGTTTAGATTTTTTATATTAACGCCCCGTTGTAAAGCAACACTAGTGCTATTTTGAGACGGACCTCGTAATTTTGAACCATTTTCAGATGACTAGGACAATACCACCGAGCTAACACCCTCCTCTCCTCAAGACACCAGCAGGAGGGCGTTTGACACCGACAAATTTAACGTGCAGCAGACCACCAACCCTTACGCAATAGTTATTCGGTGGTTTTCTATTCCGTCATGAAAAGTAAGGTTTCAGTGGGTCAGTATGAAACCCTACTTTTCATGAGCCGAGACCTTCCCAATAGGCCCAATTTCATACTTAAAACCGGGGACATTGTATCCTCCACACTTTCAAGGGTATTCATCAATAAAGATCTTAAATAATGTACCCCCCCAACCGCATAAAATGATGGACCTCCGGAAAGAATGTGAAAGTCTTGTATGGCACTAGAAAACAATATTTATTAAATATAGAAATTTGGCTTAATATAGCTTTTTTACTGAATCTATCATGCTAATATATATTTTAGACACATTTATTACCATAGATAGAAATCAAAATTTGACACATAATTACAGTTATAATCACAAAATCACATAACGAATTTAACTGACTTAAGTCATTGGTGTATGAGTTATTACGTTTATATGCATGCGAAAGTACTGACCGATAATTGGTAAACGTTTGACATATTAATTTAAAAGCTGACAAGAATCTATATTTTCGATGTTAATCTTGTTTATCAACATTTATCTTTCTTGTTTTTTACGTAGCGTTTGATATATTAATTCAAAATCTGACAAGAATCTATATTTTCGATGTTAAACTTGTTTATCAACATTTATCTTTCTTGCTTTTTACGTAGCGTAATTAACGAAATCACTTATACTCGAACAGACAGACTTCCTCTGAATGAATTTCGTTTAACATTCTCTAGAAATCAAGAAATATTGTGAAATGTCAATGCATAAAATTTCTTCCATTAATCACCAAGCACATTTAAATTATCATGTTTCCTGATTGACAGACAGATGAACAGACATCATTCCGAAATTAAATTTTATGAACTCAAAAAAACTTCCATAATGTGAAACATCAAATCTTGAAAATTCAACAAAATCTTGAATTTAAATTTTTTATGCTTACAATATTGTGTCTGTATTTCTTAAATGGAAAAGTAAAACATAATTTTTACTAAAAAAAAACTGAGATACTTTTTCTTTCAGAGAAAGAAAAAAAATGTTGAAAAAGTGGATGTAAGCTTTGCATATATGAAAGTCATTTCGTCATCACCGAAAATGGTAACATCATGTTGCAGTAGATATGAATAATCCTCCATTTTTGGAACCTTTTTCTGCTTATAAATTAATGAATCAACCGGTTTCCATGTGATATCTTGCACTCTAGATAAACATTCAGACTCTGCTTACGTGCAATAACTCCCTGTTTGCAAAAGGATTTAATTCTATTTCTGATAAAATAATTTCTTCCATTTGAAGTGATAAGATATTCATTACGTCTGTTAGCAGAGAAATATCTACTTTAGCCAACTATCGGTACATGTACTCTAAAGTTCACAGATTTGGTAGTCAATAGTTGGGCACCGTTTACCGAGCAATTCATCAAATTTTGTTCGCGACCTCAAATATAGGGTGGATATCTGCAAATTTCCAATTCGTTTAACAGTGCATGATGTTGCAAATTCTAGAGCGGTATTATATTTTATGCAGATCTAGATAGTATTGACTGGCTTGAACACCATCTTCTACTCTCTAAACATGGATTTCCAAATGCATGTATTATATCAACAAATTATTATTTTGGTTTCCCTATCTCTTGTTGCAGTATAAATTGATATCTCCTTAACGCATTGTACAAATATAAAATTCTAAAACTTGAAGAAAATTAAAAAAGATTTCAGTAAAGAGTTCTGGAAAGCAAAGGACTCAAACTAGAACAAAGATTTTGAATTTTATGAATGAATTTCTCACTTTTGGAATCGCAGATAAGAGAAAAAGTATTTTGACATAAGCAACAAGTTATCATATATTTAATAGGATGCTACATTTACAAACAGGTTTTTTTCCTCATTCTCTGTTTGAATTCCTTGTCAAAATCATTTAACTTTCAAATTCATATCATCTCTTTTGAAAAGATTTATGCGCAGTCGTGACTTTCATGCGATGAGGTGGTTTTAAAATATCCAAGTTCTTTCTGACTTGCATTATCTCTATTTATAAAGAGGCAATGTTATATTTGAAGCTGGTTTCAGTTACGATATTTACAAGTTTTTTCCAGCCATTCATCATATTTGTGTTCAAAATACAATGAGCGAAAAGGTTAAATTGAGCTTTACCTTGATTTTCTAATATATCAAGGAAAATTTTAATATTAATTTAAAGCTTAAATTTTAAAAGAAGGAATAGTCTTTGAATTGATTACTGAACGAGCCTAGCGATAAAAAATAACTTTAAAAAGGTTAATAAAAATGGTTTTATAACCTCTGAGAAAAATTGTAGAAAATTTTATTAATCCTCCGAGGAAAAAAATTTACACAATAAAAAGAAGTTAAACTGAATAAAGAACTTTTTTTTAGAATCTTAAGTGATTTGAATTACTCTGGCCCACTTTTTCTATTTAGAAATTTTAAAAAATCAACCTATTAGTGATTTTGATGAGTTCATTCAATAAGGATTCTGTGAAAGAGCTTTCAACTAAAAGAAAATATCAAGCTAATATGCTCTAATGGCTGAGGTTTGGACTCAAATTTGTTTTTACCAATAGCTTTTTGGTTTAGCTGTTTTTAGAAAAATAATGTTTATAGGCTCTGAAATTTTCCTGTAAAGTATATTAACTGAATTCATGATGGAAAAATAGTTCCAACATTCTACAGAACAGACTATAAGATTTAGACCTGCTAAATTTAAAACACAATTATTTCTTGAATTCTAGTAAGTCATTAAAAAAAGGGAGTTTACAGAACTTTCACAAGGTTATTTAATTAAAAAAATTATCAGAATTTTAATGTATTTTTTATTAATAACTCAAAGCATATAATAAGCTATTCTATTTTTTAAATATTATACATTTAAAAAAATTAAGCTTTATATTCATGTTAATTTTATTTCTAAGCAGGGTTTTTTAATTTTAGTAAATTTAAAATTACCTTGAAAGAATTTATTTTATTGATTTAGTTAATGAATCTTCCTTTTCGATATGATTCATTTGACGGGTTTTTAGTTGCAATGATATTAAATTTATGTATTTTAACGCTGCTCTAAAAATAAGAGTAAATTTTAATAACAAAATTTAGAAGATTCAAGTCTCGGATAATATCATATTACTACATCCTGCAAGTAAAGCTTGAATCTCTTTTAATTTTTAGAATTAAAGACTTTTTAAATCAATTCTGAAGCGATACTTTTTCCCACTTATCATCAGGCTACTATTTAATTCATTAATTATAAAAGTGTCAATTGAAAAATTTTTATATTTATTGTGCGCTTTAACTATAAGTGCTTTTCAATGAAACTATTTTATAACATACTAAAAATTATAAAGCTTTTGGGCAATGCACTGAATGAATAAACTGCAAAATAATAAATAAATATGTGAAATAAAATAGTTAAAAATATCCGTTACATGTTCTACGCAGCACAATATTGACATAAATGAAGATAAGGATTGAGAGCACGTAACGAAGTTTAATAATTATTTCAACATCTAAGAGCAAGGTAAGCATTAAAGATAAAGAGGATGAAAACTTATAATGTCCATCGCTTAAGGAATGAAAAAAAATATTTGCTTTTTCAAACTAATATTAATTTGAATTCAGACGTTTATCGCGGAAGTTTTATTATGTTATGGTTAAGGAGAAAGTGTCTATCGCACTAAATATACAAGATCCATCCCACACTAGATCAATAAATGTGGAATACTCTCTCCCCCATCATGTCGAAATTTAAGATGCACGAAGACTTTGCGAAATTTTTATTACATGGTTCTTGCCATAACTAATAATTCGCAAAAATTTGAAAGCTTGTACTTTGTCTTTGTTATTTTTGTCCTTTTTTTTCCTCTATTAGTACAATCATATTATTGTTGTTTTCACTACCTTCACATGAAATGATTTAATAATATGTTAATCATTATTCTACAAATTAGTTGAACTACCCATTAACTAGACAATTAATGCTGAAATTATTATTTTTAAGCCGTGTTAATCCTTTCCCTGCTGAAATTCTCATGTGCTTACTTACAAGGCTCCTTATTGGATATTTTTAACTCATTTGGAGACAGCGGAATAAGCACATTTGGTTTATAAATTATATAGAAATTTTTGTATCAATCTTCTAGCCAGTTCCAGCTGAATTTTCAAAATAGAGGCAGTTTAGTTACATTCATTTAAAATATTGATATATGTAGAAAATGTGCGAAAATAAATTATTTGGAGCATTTATACTTGGAGATAATTTTATTTTTTATTTAAGAATTCGGAAAGTTTGTTTTAATTTTTCAGTAAACGCTTGAGAAAATTGTCTGAAAATAATAATTATTCATTATAATAACGCAGCATATCAAAATCATTGGAGATCAAACTAAACCGTTCAAAATAAAAATAACTCTCTTTTTGGTGAAAGTTTAGCTACTCAAATCAAGGAGCTTTATCTTGTTGAATTGAATTATGAAAAAGTAAAGGATAGTAAAAATAATTATTGACAGTTAACCTTGAAATGAAAGAAGTAAATACAATTGGAAAAAAACTTTTTATCTTTTCTTATCAGATTATTATGATTTTTTTTTTGTTATTTATCAATGAAAGCTCGGTAAACTGTCTATCTAAAAATATATCATTTATTCATTGCATTAAGGCACATAAAAACAGACGGAACAAAAAGTATTTATTTTTCCAAGGGGAAAAGTTTAACACTTTTATTCAAGTGGGAAAAGTTTCATGTTGCAGTCATCCTTGAAATAAAATGTAAAAAATAAATAAATTCAATTTGAAAACAGCTCTTTATTCTCTTTTATTCTCAAAGTGTAAAATTTTTATTTTTCAATGGAAGCATCAATAGTCTATCTAAAAATATATTAAACATTCATTACAATAAGCTATGAATGCTTAGAAAGATAGATGATACAAAAAGTAAGTACTCTCTTTCAAGGTGAAAGGTTGAACACTTACACAGATGGAAAAGTTTTCATATTATCGAGTGGAATCATGTATATGTTTATGGCAACAAAAGAAATTCTAATGGATCTCTTTAGCATAAAAGCGTAAGAGTAGAATAGTAAACAGTTATTATCATTTAAGCGATGAAAATGCAGAATGCTCTTCTGAATTCTGGACATGTGCTTCAGAAGAGCATCATCCAGGAGAGTGGACATTAAATAAAGATAAAACTATTAACGACCCTTGGTGGAGTCTACATCCCATAAAATATAAACAAATATGCCTTCAGAGGACGCCCTGTCCTCTGCTCGGCCCTCGAATTTGGCTCGACTCCAACCACCGCCCGGTGCCCCCGTCCCCCGGTGCCCCTCCGTCCCTAAGGACGCTCAGGGATTCACTTGCCACGATAAACGCCTTTCAAATGAGTACCTTCAATCGCAGGGCACTGACGTTTGCAAAAAATGATGACAAGATATCAAATAAGAAATATGAAGAAGACAATTCTGTATTAGATGAAAATTTTAATGATTAATTTATCTAAAATTGCGTCATTGCAGAATGAAAAGGCTCAATACCTGATAACTCTGATAATGAATTATTAATGGGTATTGAAAAAAGCACTTTGAGTCAAATGTCATCAAGTATATTTTATATAATTTTAGATTTCTTCAGTTCTTTTTTAAAAGTAATTTTAAAAATACTTTTCTGTAATGTGTCTTTTAGAAATATTTTTAAATGACATATTACAAATGTGAAATATTAATTTATATCCAAAATGTACTTTATGACAAATAAACAAGTTATGCACTTAAATCAGAGTACAATTGCGTATTTTTGTGAATCATTTCAGGCTGGCATATAATTCCTGTTAGAAAAGTGTTCCATATGAAATAAAAATTACGATGATCGGGATTACAAACGCAGTGCTGAAAAATTCTAAATTCTTTTATAATTCCTGGTAGTATCAATCATATAAGACAGTAAACTGCCAAATCTCATTCAGTGGTGGCAAGGTGGTCGGCTGTACACAAGAAGAAGGTACATTAATAATGTTTAGTGAAGTACTCTCAGCACGCTAATATTTAAAATATAGAAAGCTCCCTCTTTCTGTAAGCAAACCTGACCAAGCTATGAAAAGTTGCATTTCGTTATATTCGATCAATTAATAGCCTCCTTGACAAGTATCATGAATTTTTTTATAGATCTTCGAGCCAGCCTTTGAAATAGTTTAAAATAGTAGTATCCAAAGCCTCATAACTCAATCAAATTGCATCGAAATAAAATGGAATTGGATTTGCTTACAATTATTGTGAATCAAATTTTTTAATGAATTTTATTAATTAAAACCAAGAAACCGTCTAAAAATTCCGCTTTCACAACTTTTTCAACCGTACATTTACTTATTTTAACAACTCGAAATATGTTACGCCATTTAGAACTTTTTACTGATGGGAAATATGCCTTCCTCTAACGATATAGAAATTAACTATTTGGCTGCGATAAGTATGGACAAACTGCATAGTAAAATTCTTAATAAGTTCAATTTTATATAATCACTGAAAATAATATTTGTTCTAGTTCTCAATTAATGATAAAATCGACACAAATTACTATTCCCATCACATTCAGGAGACTATTATACATTTTTATTAAAATATTAAAATGTCTTCAAATAAATATAAGAATTTGCAATTCTTTGGAAACTATTAGTAAAAATTGTGTCCTTTTTTAAACACAAAAGTTCTATAAGAAAACAGAGACGAATATTTTACCTCTTTAAATGAAAAATGTATCCAACTTTTCTTAACAATTCCAAAATTATGTATTTCAAGTAATGTAAACCACAATTTATTTTTCTTTGTTTCATAAAACTAAAATTATCATACTAATACAATTAAGCAACATTTCATTGGCAACATTTTACAAAATATATTATTTTAGAAATGTTGGTGTTCTTTATAAGAGCATGTTTCCATCCTTATTTTTTTAATTCACATTTTAATGTAAGAATATATTTGTGTGTGCTTTTTGCTAATAAACGTTTTCAAGCTGAAAATTGAGATTATTTACGTAAATATATAATTTACTCTGCATGATTTGAATGCGATGGCAATCATTCTAATAACGTTTTTATTCATCACATTTATTATAAATAACAATAAACGTGTGTGTTGGCGTCCTTCAGACCCTATTATTTGGCCTACAGCTACCAAATTTCTCACATATATAACAGAGTTCGTAAATGTGCACCTCGAAGTGATTTTTTTAAAAAGAAATTCAAAGAATTTTAATGACTCAAAATGAAATTGAATTTTGCGATTTTCCACGATTACTTGCGAAAATATCAATACATAAAAATACATTTTACACCATTTTGAAATGAAAAAATATAATCTGAATTTTCGATAAATTTTGCATTTTTTAAAAAATGTTTCTGTCTAATTTTCGACAATAGATTATATATTTATTTTGATACTTGATGGGATAAGTTGTTTTCATTGTTGAACGTAAAAAAAAAGAACACTATTTCAAATCTCTCCAGTTTACGAGACATACAAAAAAAAGTAAAGCTACAATATCGTAAAATTCAGGAGATTATGAAACAGATATTTACGTTTTTAATAGCTCTATTATGCTGTTTTATTGCTACCATTAAAAAGGTTCAAATATACAATAATTAGGACATAAAAAAGTCAATTAAAATAACACGATTCTTACGTCAAGCAGTTCGGAGGAATCTTAAATATATAGCTAAGTGATTAGTTTGAAACTACAGATATCCCAGGTTAACTGCTAGTCTCAAACACGATTAATATACTATAATAAAAAGCATTTTCTGCCAATAAATTTGAAATGACAAAAAACTTATTAAATTTTACATTTAAATACAGTGAATATATCTTGGTCATTTGAAATGAAATGGCATCGTGACGTGTCAGACGTTGCGTGGTGGAATTTTCATTACAATTGTAAAACAGTCCAGAATTTAATTTAGCTATTTTTCCATTTAATCTGACATATAACCCGATTCTTGAAATTGATTTTGAGCGTGTTCAATTGGAATTAAAATTCACCATCACGCTACCTCAAATAATTCAAAAAATATTTTTTTTTCCTTTACTGTGAACCTGTTTCTTTGAATTTTCGCAAAATAGATTACTATACTTCATTAACTTTGAGTCTATAATTAAATTTAATATTTCTACTTCTGTGCATTATGGATATACTGTTAAGATGTTTTTAAAATTTTAATGGATTAATTTCAAACAGCATGCGACATTAAGATTAAATTACTTTTAAATAAATCCTTTTTGGAAAAGAACAAGAAATTCCAAAGCGATGAATCACCATAACAAGACAGCCTTTGTCAGTGAATCAAAGCGTGATTATGAAAATTTTTGGCGACATATGAAAATTAAAGTGCAATTATGGATAATTTTAGTTACATGTGAAAATTAAAATGTGATTATGGAAAATTTCGGTGACATATGAAAATTAAAGTGCGATTATGGAAAATATTGGTTACTTCGGGCGCAATATCACTTAGAATATACGAGGAAAATTGAAAAACGTATACCAGTAAAATAGATATTATCACTAGAAACTTTCAAAGTTCACATTTTGAGAGCTAAATACACAGTTTTACTTTACTGAGATTATTCTCTAAGTTTAAAACATCTGCATTCAAAATGTCATTCTTTTCTAGAACAATGTAACTGCTGAATATTCATATATAGGTTTAAAAAAATATACACATAATCGAGTTGTTCACTGACAAAAAGTCCCTGTGGGGACATTTTTACTATTTTTGAAAACATGTTCCTTTCCAAAAAGAAAGGGACATATTTTTGTCGGAATGCTTTGTTTACTGTTTTACTTACTTCAAAATAATGAAAAAATGTTAAATGATTCATAGAGGTTACTAATATTTGATTTAATTATTTTTCTATTGTTCATGATCTTATGATCCATCATTTTACAAGTTCTAATGCATGAGAATTGATTCAAAAATTATTCATTGCAGATAAAATTGATTTTAAAAAATAAATCTGAGAGCGCATTAATTTTCAATCAAAATTTGATTCTTTATTATTTTGTCTCATATAAGAAATTTTCAAAATAATTACATGGGAACGGGAATAATAATGATTAAATTAAGAGAACTTTTAGTCTAATTTTGTTACTAAGTTGAAGGGAAAAAGAGGAATATTTAAATAATAAATTTAATAGAGAATTAAATTATAATTAAAAGTTTAAAATGGAACTTTATTGTTTTTCAAATTAAAGAAGAATAAAACAGATAAGAAAGAAAAAATAGCAAGTATTTTTCTTTCAGTTTTTATTTATTAAACTTATTGTCATGTGAACAAGCTAAAGACTAGTTAAGAAAGCAGAATATGTTGAAAGAACAACAATCCATGAGCTCTATGTCTAACTAATCTGGACAACAAATCAGATTTTGAAAATAAAGGAACGGAAATTGACAAAAGAAGCAAACTCCAACTAATGAGAAATCTATATCGAGTTATCTATAAAGTAATTTGAGGTATAAAGTATTATGTCAGCGTCACAAACCAGGGAATTACTTTTGTGTGAGAAGAAAATAAAGCTGAATACTGAGATTTCTAGCAGTGTTTTGTTTTTATCAAACACCTTTATTACTTGTTCTATGGTTATATAAAAATGAAACTGTGTAACTGATTTTTAGTCCACTTTAAAATTGTCTTTATTTATGCGGTCTTGAATTAATGTATTTAATTCTTATTTTCTGTTTATAAAAACAGTTATGTATATGTAATACATTCATAGGATATTTTAAAATAAATTCAAATTTTAACTACCAATTCAAATTTTACTTCAATTCCCGAGTTGGGCAAAGATTTGGCTCACCATTCTTTTCAAGTGCTTTAACGCATGAAAAATAAATCAAGAGGCTAAAATAAATAAATAGCTTCTTGCTGCCAGTTTAACAAAACATTCTAAAATGCTACAAAATTGAACATTGTACCTAATAATGAAAAAAAATGAATAAAGATATGGTTTCACTTTAGTTCTTCACCAGAGTTTTTAAAAACGTCGTATACTACTAAATACATTTATTGTAAACATATTTTCCAGTTTTTAATTTACCTTCCAACTTTTAAAAACTTTAAAAATACCTTTATTTGTTAATCAGAAACTATCCCGTTTTCTGTTATTTTCTGTTCTTAAATATTGTTTATTTTGAGTAACTATTAAATTGTCTACTTCTTATTCCTTTTCTAAACGTTTAAAAAGTGACTTTTTTAAAAAGTTAGGGAAAGAATAGTACTAATTTATCTTATACTTATTGACAAAAGATTAAAAGTATGTGAGACTTTGAGAAGATTTTAGAAGCTATAAGCCAAACAAGCCAACTAAATGCAGTTAACTTTTATTTAACTTTTAGATGCTAGTATTGTTCTCGTTAACAACATCGTTTTCGTATTGTATTATTCTCGTTAAAAATAAGGTTATTCAGCTTTGTTTGCAAAACATATGTATGGTTTTATGTTATCTTTTTTATCTCCAAAAAAGTAAGAGAGCTGGAGGTGAAATGTTTTAGAAGCTTATTCCACAAGCATGTTAGTAAAAAGATTAAAAAATAGTTTTAAAATTCGTAAAGTTTAAAAAGAATGATAGTTTAAAGCTTAGAAGATTTAATCGTTATAATAGAACCTTTAAGATTAATCACTTTACAGATTTTTTAAAAATACAATTAATTTTAAAAATTAAAAAGATTAAGTATCGGAATCCTGTTAATTCGAGAAGTTTAAAAATATAAGAATGACTAAGTTTTGCCAAGTATGTCTAAAAATTCGGTACATAATTACATTTCTTGCTCTGAGTAAAACATAATGCATGATGAGCAGATAGGAACTCTGAGGAAGTATAAATTTTAGAACAAAATTCTTTAATCATTTTTTTTTTCATTGACATATGTTTAGATCTCATATGAAACAAAATTCGGCTGTACATGCAATTAATTCATTTGTTCATTTATTAGTCTGACTTATGTTGTATCAATCTGTTTGCTTGTAGCAAAGAATTGAATGCGTTGAATGACATATGCTTCTTGTTTGCAAAACATAAAACCATTCACAGAAACCAATAAATTTATAAAATTCAAGATTACATCCAAGAGCTATTAAAGAAACTCTTCAACCACATCAAGAATCATACAATCAGTCATCCTAATCATCAGATGTTAAGCATTCTCCAAACATAAAGGAATACATACCTATTCATATGAGACTGTCAAATGGTCCCTTCTCCTAAAATCATCCAACCTTATGACAGTCTCATCATAATTTCTTTATTTGAAATCTTTTACTGTAATCCCAAAATTAGTAAAAACCCATCGAATTCACTTTTAAACCTTATTCTAAACTGATTTTGAAATAAAATTAATAATGATTCTTAGTTAAATTTCCTAAACTTTTACGAGTTGCCGATATATTCTCAGTTGGTGGAAATTTGCATTGATACTATACCCAAATGAAATCTAAACCAAATCATAGCAAAAGGCTTATTCGCATGACTAAAGTTTCAATGCTTAAAAATGTCAATGAAAAATTATTTCACAGTATTGGTACACTAGATCACATGCCAAGCATGATATTCAAAGGATGCAATTTATTATTCATTTAAAAATTCCACAACTGTTTGCATCTATAATAAATAACTCTTGTTATAAAACCTTAAGTAACAGACAAAGGAATTAATGGGTTGAATTCAATCAATTCTTGAATCAGATTGTTCAATTTATTCGAAAATTCATACTGGGTTATCATTTTTAACAAGTTTCTCCAATTATAATAAAGGATGAGATGCTAATTAAGCTGCTAGAAAAAAATGAGATGTGAAAAAAAGAATGTTCATGTACATTATTTTGATTCGTTTTCACTTTTCCAGTAACCAAATGAATAATGGTTAGCGCAGGAAATAACTTGAACAGATAAAGAATGAAAGAACATATTCTTTTGATTATTATAGAAGAGAAAATCTTTTCAAATAATCTATAATAACTAGTACTTAATCTGCTCTGTAATAATCATAATGAGTGCTTGACTACACCTTTATGATTATCACAGAGTATTTTCTTCTTATTCCCGCACATAAAACTGCAGATTAATTGTCTACTCTCTTGATTCTGCTTATCCACTAATAGAAGAATGGTAATTAAAGTACTACTAATATACTCTTTTAATTTGTTTATATTTTACATTGTGGCGATTGCTATGACCTAGTGTAAGATTTTGAAACTGGAGCCCTATTGTTCCAGGTTAGAAATCCGATTCCATGAAAGATCAACCATTTATGAAGGCCTAATGTAAGTAAAATCTGATGATGTGGTCAAACATTTATCATTACTGAAACGCAGAAATTTGGAGAGGGAGTGCCAAGTAAGGTACCATCCTCGTCGTCACCCGATATTTGGTATGCACCGATATAGCCCCGGAATTGTGTTTCCTAATTGTTTCCAATGGGTTATAACTATAATCAAATTAAATTAAACTTTTAAAATACAAATATATTAGGTTGTTCGGAAAGTAATTTCGTTTTTCCCCGACAAAGGATTTAATTGCATTTTTCGCACCCAATTTCATACTTAAACCGCAAAATCATTTTATGTTTTAAGAGCTGATATAGCAAGGCTTGAGTATGAAAAAGTGCAGCTGATTCTTCGCAGTAGTTTTTGGATGGTGCCCTTTTAAATATGGAGAGCAATAAACAGCATTTTCGTCATTTTTTTCTTTTTTGCTATAAAAGGTAAAAATGCTGTTCAAGCCAGAAATAAATTAACCAATATGTGTGGAGAAGATGTGTTAACAGTACATCAGTACCAGAACTGATTTGCAAAATTTTTCCTTCAAATGAGGAGGCCAAAAACCACCTCGATCAGTTTTTTTTTTACAGCAAAGACCAAAACTTTTATGAGCGTGTAATCATGTTACTACCAAAAATATGGCAAAAGGTATTAGACCAGAATGGCAATTTTATAATTTAATAAATAATTTATTCATGTAACGAAAATTTCTTTTCATTTTGACAAAAAAATACGAAATGACTTTCCGAACAACCCAATAGAATAACGAAGAAGTTTATCAGTGATTAACATTTTAATGACTGGCATTGTAATGACAATATTAACAAACATATATTATTTGGTAATAATAAAGGCATATTATAAACAGATTATTGAAATGCTATTGAAAACTAATATAATATTGAAATTACTATAATTGTAATATTTTAAAACTATCGAAATCATTTTCTAAGGCTCTCTGCAGGTAATATGACAGTTCCTTCAAACAGTTTGAAAAAGAATTATGCTAATGAAAAGAAATATACATTTTCGGGAATGAAAATTTAACGAATTTAATGCATATTGAATATAGGAAATATGCAGAAATAAATAAAAAGTTTTGTAAACGTTGTTAAACTAAACTTGGGGGAAAACTCAATAGTAGGTTAAAAATGGAATTGAAGTAGAGTTATAAATTAATTTGTTGAGGGAATGCAATTTCTGGCTTTATAAAAATTAGATTTTCTATAAAGAGAGTATAATGAGAAATTAAATAATTAATTACTGTGATGTAACTTCATTAAACGTTTAAAAACATCATTTCATAACCTCAAAAGAAATACAAACGAAATTGTTTTTCTGATCTAGTATGCTTGAGATAAACTTAATTTTAAAAAAATAAGGAGCAATAAATTTAACTAGCAATTATTTAATAATTTCATTGAACTTTTTCATTATTAGAATCAATTTGCAACAAAAACTAATTGTATGTTAAATTTGAATAATTTGGTTTTAAATCATTAGTAGCAAATCATTTTTTATTTTCCTTTCTGGGTATATAAATCTTTCTATTTCTACTATGAATTAAAATAATATCTTAATTAATTAAAGATAAAAAAATCAAATTCTGACTATTTTTTAGACTTTACAGCTATAAAATCATACGTATAGCAATTGAAAATTCTCATCTTAGCAAGATATCCTCACTGAAATAAATTGTAATTGAAAAATCTATCAGCAATAAACAGGAAAGACACAAGCGATTGAAATAATAAAACTGTATTTGAATAAATATATTTTTTAAACTTTTTATCTCAGTTTGTCTTGGGATAGAGATTTGAGACTTTTTATCGCACTTATATTTAATTAGTCTTGCTAAATGCTCTTGAAGATAGAAATTTTTAACTATTTTTTTACTTGCTATCTGATGTATTTGAAATTTGAAAGTTTCTACATAAAAAAGTTTCTATTTAATTAAAATCAATTAGTTTAATGTAATCTTGATTCTATAGAGTGGCTACAATTATTAATGAAGTATATAAAAAAAAACTCATTGCATAATTTTTATAGTAATAAGTTAAAAAATAGTAAGAATAGCAGAAAATAAAAATAAATAAATGCTTTTTTAGAAAGTTTTTTTTAAAAAAAAGAAGTTATGAACATAATTTTTATTTAATCTTTTTACTATATATAATTTAAAGAGGTCCCGTCTCCTGCACTCGCTGTTAAGAAAAAAAGTACAAGAAGTTTTCAGAATATTATGTTAATATTCTATTTTTCCCTTGGGGTTGCACATTATTTTCGTGAAATTCCCAATTCTTTACTCATTTCTTTTTTTTTTCACTTACCAGCTGCGGCTTTGCAAAGGCAAGAAATTTTCTCTATATCCCCAGCTGCCAACGTTGCATCAAACACTAAAAATAATAAATGTTTCAGTTTGCATAAATTTAAACTAAATGGCACACTGAGTTCGAAATATGTTACAAAAGTGATAAAAATTGAAGAGAAGCCGAATATTTTTCAACAGAAATTGACAACCAATCATAAGTTGACATATATTAAATACAAAATTTTATTCTTCAATTACCGACTATAAAATCTTATAGCACCTTCTGGACTTTTAAGTTTCAAAGTTATATTTTGAATAATTTCAGGAATTACATTTTATTAATGACCTAAAAATGTAATATATGTAGTTGAGAATTAGTATAATCGAACAAACTTCGACTACTCTATAAAAGAAAATTTTCAAAACTGGAGACGTATTTTAGTCAACTTCCAATTAATATAACAAGTTCAGGGTGTCCCATAAGATACTCAGCGTTTAATATTTATAGATTCGGATAGAACACATCAAAACTAGTTTTTCCCAGTGTCTAATATTTACAGATTCGAATATAACTCATCAATACGAGTATTTTGATTTGTAACTTGTGGTGCTCCAGAATATAGCATCATAGTCTAATTACGTGAAGATCATTAAATGCAAATTGACACTCTGTATCCCTAATTATGGTGCTTACGATGATTGCACAAAATAGCAACTTCCCCAGGTGACTATACAAATTAATGGTAAACTTTAAGTAAGATGGTGTCAGACCTCATCGCATTCAGCTAAACTTCTTTTTCCTAGCTGAACATTTTCACGATAGACTGATCAGGTTGGTTTCCATTACGAAAACAAGCAATGATATAGAGTGGCCATATTACGCCCCGGATGTTAATCCGTACGACTTTTCTATAATTATGTCTGAAAGACACAGTTTATCCCATACAGCCCTCAACATTAAGCGAATTGAAAGCAGCAATTAAAACCGTGACCTAGGAAATTATTGTGGATGTTTTGTAAAAAGCAATTGTAATTTTCGATTCCACACTGCTCCATGTCATTTGCTCGAACGACCAACATTTCGAAAATCTGTAGCATTGAAAATTCTGAAAAAGCATTGATTTTTCACTTGATGTTTTTGTTTTCTCATTTCTAAATTTTTAATAGCATGAACTTCATGCCTCAATTAGACTATGATACTCTATTCGGGGACCTAACATATCATACATCAAAATACCCTTCTTGAGGTATTTTATCTCTAAACATTAGGCACTACATATCTACTGGAGCCCTCTGTAATTGGATCATAAGTTTCTTGACAATCTAGAATGAATCTTGACAGTTACCCGAAATGAACGGGAGGTAATGAAATGAACGGGAATCAAAAACTCGGCAAATATATACTTTATTTCAAAGTATGGTGCTTTTGTCAGTTTCCTTTAGCTATATTCGACTATTCGTTAATATGTTGATAATATTAATCTAGTCATCTTGCAAATAATTTAGATGAAATATAATTTATTTGTTACATTAGAGAGAATTGTTTAAAATTAAATTTCAACAATGCACATGAAGAATTCTGGTTGTTTAGCCATGTCTACAAACAAGCAAATAAAATTAGATAAATCGGTTCCGTTGTTAAGTTTAGAAGTTCTGTCAATATTTTCAAAACTTCAGAATGGTATGGAAAAAGCAATTTATCACTAATGACGTTTCTTGGGATCGTGAAATTTCATTGAAGCAAACATTTTCGAAAATGGCACACTAATTACGGTTGAAAGCTCTGTCACGATTTTGTCCTTTAGAGAGCTTATAATGTAACAAACTTTCTAAAAATTCTCTCCAAATTAGATGATGAAAAAAAGAAAACTGTTGATTACATCCTCAGAGAAATTGGTTAAATCGGACTCACAGATTGATTATTTTAAATCTAGAGACGAGTCCATGCTACCATGTAATATTAATTTTACACTCTCAACCTTTCAAAGACGAACGACACATATGTGCGTTTGCATTAAATTTCCTTCATAGTCGAAAGCCGCATCCTTGCCATTACATTGAATATTAATCTCAATACATTGAAAATTAATCGATTGGCGAAAGAATGCACCGGGTTTTTTAAATGAAATCTTTCGTATATCGGATTAGTAAATCATTGAATCCGCGAATATAATAAATTTATAAAAGAAAATACATGTAGCTAATATTAAACAGAAGATTTTGAAGAAATTATTCATAATTTATCTACTCCTTTGAGATAGAGGATATTCTAAACCAGGATTTGCATTAATAATCTAATATTAATTTAAATACTTTCAATAATAACGATATAAGCTAGGTCTTTTAATGTTCGTATTATTACATAATTACAATTTATAATTATAATTTTATTATAATTTTTTAATAACTTTTTATTATAATTGAAAATAAAATATGTCTTATTATATTTAAAAATAGTTTCATAAAGGATATTGTTTATAAATTATTATGTTTTTAAAATTGTAATACGCATTAAGTTGTACGATGGTTAGCCTTGGTGCAATCCATAGAGCTGGGATACTGATAGAGGGAGTGCAACCCTACTTTCGTGTAGGACAAGATAAAATCACGTGACTGTGGGACAGAATTTGTGTTAGCTGTAACCACATTCTCCGTTCCCCATTATATTTCAATGGCAGATTTTTTCCCGCTTTTAACTGTTGAAATTTAAAACTTATTTAAGCCATGGTTACCTATTGCCGTGCAATTGGATGCAAAGAAAAAGCTTCTAAGGATAGTCCTTTATCATTTCATAGGTATTTATAGGCAACATATTCTGTTTATATCCATTTTAAGTCAATTAAAAATTTCCTAACATCGATCACTCAGTGATTTTGGTGTTATAACTCAATAATATTTCATAGTTTGGCTTAGTTATTGTATTGAATTTATTTAACATGTTACTAGGCTTCGTTTAAACTGATGTAACTACGTTATATTTTGTTACTTGCTTTATTTTAATCTCGAATGTGTTGCAAGCGCTTGGCTACAAGCTTGGCGGGATTTTTTCTCGCCAATACAAGTGTTTACATAAACATTATTGACCGATTAGTAATTGAGTGTTTATTTTAATGCAAATAAAGTTCTTTAAAATTTCTAATATGTTGTTTCTTTTTAACCACAATTATTGTATTATATCGTGAACAATATTAAATCCAATCTAATTTTTGCAAAACAATTTTTTATGGCATATTTACCTTATAGAACAATTTTCCTTAATAATGCTTTATTAATAAAAGCGTACAATAAAATCTCAATATTTAATTACAAATATAAATTAATAATTAAAGTATTTGTAATTTTTATCATTTTTTGTTGTTGTTTTGGTGATTTTAATATGCACTAGTTTAACTGTTGATATTCATTTTGTAAAAAATTTTCAATATTTATAATTTATATTGCAAATATGAATAAAAACATTTTTTAAACATTTTAAAAAAAAAAAAAGACTTACGTCACTTTAATAATCTGTTTTTAAAAAGCTGGTTTTTATCTGTGAGAGAATGATAGAAAGCATGTGAGCATCTAATGTAAAATCTTGAAATGTTTTTATCAAAGAAAAGAAATAAAATGTTTATTTAAAGAAGAAAAATAATCACTTTTAATTATTGCACAAAAACAAAGTAATAAATCTAAATATAATTTAACTCGAATACTTGTGTAATATATATATATATATATAATATAAACTGTTAAGGAAATGAAATAGGATTTATTTTTATAGGATTTCCGGTCGGTTTAACCGGAAATGAAAACCGACTGGACCCATTGCCGGGAAGCAAAATGTTGCGATGCAATTTTTGAGTATGCCAACATTTGCGATATGGCGCCAAAAAGGTGTTCTTACCCCCAGATTTTTCTACAGTCACATGACTCATGTTGGGTACACTTTTTGAGACAGGAAACAAGCTACTAGCTCTCTCCATTTATATATCAGCTCTATGGTGCAATCCCGTCCAGTGGAAGTACATCCTCTCGCACGCACTCGTCCCAAAGGGGTTAAAAAATTAATCCCTGATAAGAGCATTCCAGAAAGATTTTCATTGTTCTTTTTGTACTTTCCCAGTCATTAAAAATTCCTTCTAACAGTTAAAAATTTTTTTGACAGATTTAAAAAATAATTGTTATGATATATGTAATTTGATCATACCACTATTAAAGTGCTAATAGGAAAATGTGATTTTGTAATCTTTCTTCAAATGTAATCATTTATCGGAGGGGAGAATTATTTTCTTAGTTAAAAATGATTACCCCACCCCCTTGACAACAACCTTCTAAAAGCCATCATATCGTGAAAACCTCAACTGGTATAGCTTTGATACTGTTCATTAAAAGTTCGTTGATTTTATTAAAAAATAATAAAATTACAGATAATTCAGTTTTTGCAGCATCATTTCCATTCATTAATTTAAATTAGATACTATAGATTTAATTAAAATTATTTATCGAAAACATCAATAAAATGGAATTATCAACTATCATCTTATTTGAATTAATGAGTGCATGAGAACCATATTTTTATGCTTATTTTACTTATTTTAAAGAGTAGTAAAAAATAACAGATTTGTAAATTTTGAAACTTACCAAGTTGTTTTTCAGCATTTTAATAACTTTCTCGAATATAATAATAAACAGGGTGACCAGAAATTAGCCCCACAATAAGAAATCACTGCATATAACTCTTTCAAACTTCAAGAATAAGAAACACTAACAACCAAATTTAGTTTATATATCTTTATATTTGCAATTAGAATAAAATATATTTATTCACCCCTTTTTCTGTCGGTTCATTTTACATTTGAGATACTTTTTTGTTCACCCTGTATATCACTGTTTAATTTCAATATTCATCGTAAATATTTCAAGATGAATGTAGGAGACATTATTTTATTCGTTATATAAAAGAAATTGATAATTCTGATTCCCAACCTTAACTGAAACAGTTAAGGTGTTAGCATGAAAGCATTCCATGTAATAATCAATTAAAGACAACTCCTTGACGCAGCAACTTTATTGATGCCGTATCTTTAACGCCCACAACGTTAATGACCCTACCTACTGTTTACGCTTGGAAATGCTCGTGACCGCTCAATTTGCTCGGTTGCAAATTAAGCAGATCAACGCTGAGTGATAAGCTTAACAATGCATTAAAGTAATGATAATGATATTCAGAAACGTAGAAAAGATATATCTCCCCAGTGGGATCATGATAATGTATCCATTTATATGATGAACACATCAAGAATTTCTAAGAAACATCCTTTGCTCCTATAAATTCCTGCCCAATTTCAAATGATTTTATTTCCGCAACAAATATCTAATGAGTAGATAGGCTTGAATCTAAGCATAAATAAAAAACAAATTATTTTTCACATTCTTTTAATACAAAATTAACTAGTTTAATATTTTACACTCGTATCCATAAATTAAGGATAATACGAGTTCAGGAAAAGAAAGCGTGAGAATCAAAACAAATGTGATTTACTTGTAAAGCCTATTTATTAAATAAAAGATAAAAAGCATAATAGAATCTACATATTTAATAGCATTAATAAAAATTTTAATTTTTTTTACTCCTTAGAGAAAATTTTAAGGAAAAAAATCCAATTTACAAAAACCCGTATTGAATGGTTGCTATGATGTAGTACATAGTATGATGGTTGATTCGTAGTATTTCTTTCAACAATGCAAAAAAAGTAAAACACCTAGGCATGTTGAGTATCAAAGTATCGATCTGATCTTGGAGAGTATTACACCATTTATCAAGCAATGTTCAATGAAGTTCCAGTAGACACATAGAAGGTTATTAATAGACTGTAATTCGTCTGCCAAGCATATCCCATACATGCTCTACGGGATACAAGCCCGTTAAGAATGCTGGCCAGTCCATAGGGTGATATCCTCCGATGTAAGGCATCGGTTTACAATGTTTGCAGGGTGAGGATGGGTGCTGTCATCCATAAACACGAATTCTGCGCTCGTGGAGCCGCAAAACAAATGTGCATGTTGTTTCAGAATTACGTCCTGATAGATTTGGCCTGTCACGGTTCCAATTTTAGCATGCAGGTCAGTTCTGGAACCTAGAATAATCCTCCTAAAATGAGCAATCTTGTACCACCGTAACGGTGTCGTATAATGATGTTTCCTCGGTAGTAAAGGGTACCTAGCGTTCTCCATATGAAAGTTCGGCAAGAATCTGATTGCAGGCTAAACCTGGATTCATCTGAAAACAACCCGCAAGCCTACTTTTGCTGTGTCCATAACGCATGTCCTTTACACCAGGCTAACTGAAGGTGACAGTGAGTTGCATGGAACTTTCGTACGAGTGGCTGAAGAGAGCTTAAGAGACAGTCTGAAGCTGAACTCCGTCTGTTTCTTTTGGCAGTAATTTCCAAATACCGATCCAAATACGTTGCAACTCAGGTGCGACCAATGCTATAACGTCTACTCACATTAGCATAATCTTGGAATCGTTACCAAAGCCTGGAGATGACACTCTAAGTATTTTCAAGTTCCTCGGATATTTCCAGCTGGGTATGCTCACCACGTAAAAAACCATCCAAATGCGTCCTTTGTGTCACAACTATGGATTCATTCCACTGAAATTATAAAGCGCTTGCTAACAGCTTTACTTCTTTGCCTGTATTCCTTATACATCATTTTCTTACACTCTTGTCATTATGACATACTATTGGTGTAATCTGGTGACTTTCTGCAATTTTCATATGATTTTGAAGATGTGTGTAGTGATATCACCGGTGATATATGTATTTCAGAATTCGATTTCCATTCGCATATTAATTATCCTTAATTTATAGATATGAGTGCAGTAGTAAACACTAATATAGTATTTGATGATATCCTTCTTTGCCGGTCGAAATAGTAAAATTATAAAATGAAAATTTCCACTTCTTAATGGTTCTAACCTTTTTTCATGCCCAGTAGTAGAGCGAAACGATGTGTGAAACACAGGCAAATATAGAAACACAAGCACCAGTAATATCAGACTCTGTGAGCACAAAATTTTAAAGTGTTAATTTTTCCCTTGAATAAAAATCATGATAGAATGGAAAAATTCAGGCAATTAAAAAATGTGGCGTAAAACTAGTCCGGGGCGATGATAGGCGCAAAAATGAATTGCATACATAGTGTAATGAATAACACAATACATCATCTTACTAATCTTCATAATACATGACAGAAATGACAAGATAATAACACCAACAAAAATACTATGTTTGACAAATTTTAAGTGCAATTAAAGTACCGAAGAAAGCCACCTATTCGGATGAAGCGATACAAAAGTGATTAGATATTGTTCCGTGAGCCATAATATTATGATTCTTCCTTTATCGCCAGCTTCCATACGTATGGTACATGTCCACAATCTTTCTTTTCATAAACTGTTGCATTTCTTACGCAATCAGAACGTGATATGTTCAACTTTGCAATCAATTTACATTACTAAGGAATAACACTTTCTTCTGATTGGTGTGCTGTCATTAGTTTTTTTTTATATATTTTCTGTCTACACTAACACTTTGTGTTTGAAATTTTCAGTTCTTCCTTTTCATTTCTTAAAAATGCCATTAATACATGCAATGCTCTGCTCGCTAAATAAACTGGGTATTAATTAACATAATGCATCATAATTGCAAAATAATAACCAGATATAAACTCGCTATGTTTCAAATAATGTTTCGGATATGGAAATAAGAAATGTATAAAAAAAATTTGATAATTTCAATCATCCAACAAGTTTTTTAAAATAATTCCACAAATGCTCTACAATTGCTTTCATTGCACGATTCGCATTGATATTGTAATTCAATTTTCTCCAGAAGCATTCAGACATGTCAATGTGCTGAATGCTTCCGTCAACGTCTAATGCTTGATTGGATTGACAAGTCTCGAATATAATGGTATTGATATATCTCAATACATATGGAAATATCCGTAAAAACGTGGATAATATGATTATGGAGCACATTCAATGTCCATTGTTGGAAAATACATAGAAAAATATTTTCATTTAACTTCTAGAGGAAGAAATCACAATCAGTAAAAACTGATGACCTTAAGGACTGCTTTAAAAAGTAGCCAAATAGCTATCATCGGCTAACTTCGTGTAGAAAATTTCCACAAAATAACGAGTCATTTAATGGTACCCACAGGAAAGTAATAATATGGAAATAAAAATTCAATACACATTTCTTTTTCTTTAGATAAGCAATGACGTACATAATTTCTGTTTTCAAAGTTATATCACTCCAAAAAATTATTATTAATTTTTAATTTATGTTTAAACATGTTTCTGAGAGTTTTTGCTTTCAATTTATGCAATTACCCAAATAAACAAGAAAATATTCGTTTAGGTAATTTTCGCTTGCACCGATGTCTTATTTATCAGGAATCATTTCGATTTAACAGGAATTTTAGGTCTGAAAAGAAGCTGTTCGGCAGCGGAAGACTGTATATAGTTTGACACTTTCTGAGATAAATGAGGTTAATGCATAGCGCATTAACCCGCGATGATCTCTCGGAAATAATAAATAAGTGATGACGATTAGCCGGATGATAAATCGATTAAAGGGAGCGTGGAGCAGCTCTAATGAGATAGCCCAGAAGCGAAGATCGATTTCGATTAAAATTAATCTAATGCTCTTCGGTTCATTAACCCTTCCGAGATGCATTTTATAGGAGGTTACAACAGGTAGGTGTTATATGAAAAGAAAAGGTGTATAGAAAAAAAATATCAGCTAACTTTTTTAAAGTCCATAAAAATTTATTTTTGAGTTTTAGTATGTGTTGCGTTGCTAAAAGTCCTTGAGTTTCTTTTAAAATAGATCGCCAGAAAGATCTTCAAAATATAATCTGATAGCCAAATAATGATTTTAAAAATGAAGGCTTTAATCCTTTTTTGTGCAAAATTTTTATTTAAAGCTGGTTTTTAATTGCAGAAATATCATTATTTTTCTTTGACCATTAGATGTTTATGTTTGTTAACGAAATCCATTTATTCGCAAAATCATACATCGTTCTTAAAATATATCATGTTCCTTGTAATAGATATAATAAAACTTAGATAATTCCAGCTATTCGATAATTTTTCTTTTTTTCTTGCCTTTTAAATTCTGTTAAAGTAAAATTATAAAAAAAAAACTTAAAATTTTTATTTCGGTTAGTTATGAAGCAAATCTGTTAATTATAAAAAATTATCGTCGTTTGTCTCACAAGCCCTACTTTACGTCCGCCCAGTGTTTTTTTTATTATGTATCCAAGTAATACCTTATCTTTTTAAAGCTTTTCCCCTTCCTTGATGTGAATGTACTGTTTATTTTGGTTAAATGTACAATTTATTAAATGGAAAGTAGTGTGTAACGTTTATTTTTTAGAACTGCTGCACTACTTACGGGAGCTTTTAAAAGTTTGAAATAAAACTTTATTGCCACTTTTAATATAAAAAATTTCTATAAAAGAGAAGTATAGTGTGCCCCTTGCTGCGACAAGGATGCCAATTCGCCAATAAAGATGGCGGGCAAAATAAACAAACATCGCGGAGAAACAGTTATGATTGCCACTTTATGCATTAAAATTAGGATCTTAACTGATAAGTATTATAATTTTTATTTTAATTTGAGATTTATTTAATCTGTGAGATTTTAATTTTTAAAAAATTAACTTTGGGGTCACTATCGCTGCTTATCTAAAACATTTTGAAGTTATTCACACCGGTTGCACCCTATCTACTGAGTAAAGAGAAAATTTTAGAGCACGCGATGCTTTTTCGTATCTGAAGAAGGCACCGGGCAGAATTTTTTAATTAAATAAAAACCTCCTATAGCTTCGCTAGAGGGTGGAATATATATATATTCATATATTATTTTTGCTCAAATGCTGTATTATTTATTATTACGAGAAATGTTATTATAATCGTCTTATGTAAACGAAATATCTTTTAGAACATATTCACTCCATTTGTGTACATCTTCTTTATTTTATTACCATCTTTTATAAAATGATGATAATTTTGAAAAGTCAATTGAATCCTATAAAATAATATATCTTTCAGTGATGGAAGAGAAGATAATACGAATTAGATAAAAAAGAGAGAAAAAAAATTGATAGATTATCTTAATTTTTTAGACTGAAGTAAATTAACAGGGCGGGTAGTTGTCATTCATTATAAAAATATTTATATGAAATTTAAACGTAAATAGACAACTTTGTTTTAATTTATGAATTATTTTATTAAGAATAAATCATCCCAAAATCTAACATGACTGATCTTCCTGTAGCTTTCTAGCATAATCTCTTATAAAATATTGCTACTCCTTTCTCTTTGCATAAAATTGTGGACCCTATGTAAGTCCGTGAATGTCGCGAGTGTTCAATTTTTTATTTTCCAACATAATAGTTATGTATTCACAGAATGAAAAAAAAAAAATAAGTAATTATATCATGCTACTAGCACAGATTTTTTAGTCAAAAATCAAGCAATTTCAATTTCATGAAATTTAGTATAGGATATTTCGCGATTAATCGCTATAGTAGACAAACTGTTCCTTTGACAAATTTGGTCGAAAATCTGACATGGATCTATAATTTAAATGATAAAACAGTAAATCAAGTTCTATTTGCTTTACCGTCGGATGGCTAACCCATGTGTGAGTATGGTTTCGACTATGGTATGGATCTACATTATAGATAATAAATCTTGGCATGAAATTTCATCTTTTAACTTTTCGCTTTATAGTTTTCTTGTTCAATTTCACTTGGACACCTGTGTGATCAAATTTCTTCTGAATAAATTTCATTTAAAATTTAAAAGAAATCGACGAATTTAGTATAAAGACCATCTACCAAATTTCATCCGTCTATCACAAAGAGTTTTAGAATTATTATGATTTTCAGATTGAGGGATCAGTCTAAAAGGTGGATATTTGTTGAAATCTCAATAATTTTGCTGAATTGTTTTTTTTTCTAGCTAAAAGTTTTTAGCGGTTACGATATTTTCTATTGATATATTTCGTGTATTAGAAAGTATTAAAAATTTTCGAAACTATAATTATTCTCGTCACTTATTAAGATAGATAAAGTCATGTTGTGAAAATGTGGAATTTTTTTTTGTTCAGAAAAATATCAAGGCATGCAATCCTTATCAGTTTTTCATTTTCATTAATTTGAGAAACTTCTCTTAAAAATAAAGAGTAAAGATATTGTAGGACTATTAGAATTCTAAAAATAGTTTATCTAGAGCAGGGTATTAACACGCACTATGCGCGATGAGCCAAACTTTAGCCCAGAGCGATGTCTTTGACAATCAAAATTAAACTTACAAAACTTTGTAGCCAATATTTCCGCTCACCAAAGGCCTCAAATAATAGGCCTTATGAAGTTTCAAATAATAGGAAATCTCATAAATCCTCAGATTTCAACCAAAATAACCTTCAGATCACAAACAAAATATTTCTTTAAGTTTCTACTGAAAGGTTCAACTAAGGGTATCTACTAAAAGGTATTTGAATTTCATTGTATAATTAAAAAGAAACAAAGAAATACTTCTCAATAAACAATGTAGGATAAAAGATCATATTTCCTGTCATTTACGACGGATAATACCAAGACCGATTGGCTAATATTAAGATTATCCCATAACATTTATTGGGACAGACATATTAATCAACATTTCGATCAGCGTTTTATAATCCGCAGAAGAAAATGATAAAAGGCAATAATGGAGAAAGTTGCTAAAGTATAATGTTTTATTCACGCTAGAAATTACTAACACGTAATAATAGTTTTTATTAATATATTGTAATCGAACATTTTATTGTTTGACAGATAATACGTAATATATTCCCAGCTTTAGCTACAAAGTATGTTCAAGCATATATTCCTCTGAAAATTTAATTAAATTGAGTACTTTTGAGCCGTTTATCATGGATATCACGATTTTAAAACATCGCCAGTTGATGAGGCTAACATTTGTAATGGTGTGTATGCCCTCCAAATATTATATTATGATTGGATAACTAAATGATTGTATGAGGATAGAAAAAGGGCATCAAATGAATTTTTGAAGAATTAAATTTGGACCAGAATCTACTATCACTAATAAAGTTCTATGAAGAAAAGTATAGATAAATGTGTAATAACATCTCTTTGAAACTAGTGTAATTCAAATGTTAATAACTTACAATAAATTCCAATTGCTTTCTAGATGATTATTTTAGCTTCAACAAATAAAAATGTATTACAGGATTTATGCTATCGTCTGAATTATTTATCAATAGAAAAAATAGTTATAAAAAATTAAGTATTTAGGAACTACGTAAAGGGCTTATGCCAGAGACATTGGACAATGTATAATTGCACAACATATGTCTTCCTTATATAAACAATTGTTAAGATTCTTCACTTAAGAAAATCACGAAAATTTAGCTTTTATCACAAGAAGATATAATATCACAGAAAACTGAGCATTAAGAAAAATTTATTCTATTCGTACGTTGCCAAGGACCATGCTGGAAATAAGATATTTCCTCTACTTCCTTACAAAAGTAGAGAAGGAGACTCAAGAAAACCCGTTTTCGTTTCTTTTCGCCGTAACTTAAACTATTGAGGTGTAGTTTGTATGCATTTCGCATACTAAGCCGGGAACTTTATTCACGGCAAACTAAAATGCTTTTTCTATTTTTGAAATTCTTGAGATTATCTCTCAAGTTTACACAATAAGAATATATGTTGGTGAATTGTCTAATACGGCATTTTGATTTTTTGTTGTTTTTAAAAACGATTCACGTTTATTGAATTTTTAAAAGCCAACTTTTTTTTTCAGCAAAATTATTGGTTGTTTAGATTTAATCACCAATTTAGAAAAAAAAGAATATATTTAAGAGATTTAGAGTGTATACTTTTTATGTATATTTTATGTATATAGTGTATATTTTAGAGTGTATATGAATTTACGAATATATATTTTAGAGTGATCAACTAAGCATTGGATTTGATTGTTGATATTAGATCGATCAATTTGTCATTGGTTTCATTCTTAAATAGATACGGGCAGAAAATTTAAATAATCCATACCGTTGACAATATTCTTCCTGAAAAAGCTTTCATTAGTTATATATTTCATGAGTTAGTCGCAAAAAATTCGATTTCCTTCTTTTCAACCTTTTAAATCACTGTGAATTCAATTATACTTTTGGGGGATTATTCTCTTTGGCTATTAATCCCAATAATTTCATCAGTGGAGAAAACAAAGTTAAATGAGCGCATAATATACAATAAATACAACTCAGTTTTTCTACAGCAGTCTCAGCAGTGGTTAAATAAATTGCAATTGGAATACTATATATTATTTTCACTCCTTTATCATATATGACAAAAAATGACAAATTATCTACCATTTTGATTCCATGGCCCTTCAAATGATCCTTCTCAGAGGTACTAATCTATCCATTTGAAAGTCATCAGTTAAGATGAAGTCTCAATAATTAAATGGATTACAATGAGTACTTACTCAAAATTCCAAATCTAAATCAAATTTTGAGAATATTTTCGTAGTATCTGTTCGATTTTTTCTTAACTTCTTATGATATTACATAAAAAGGTACTAAATATTAAAATATACTAAATATTGATGGTATATAAATTTTACATCAACATTCACACTGATATTGGAAGAAACTATGTTCAAGACATTTCTTGAATTTTCTTTTCTTTTTTGCATTATTTCTATTAATTACAGCAAAAATAATCTAAATGCACAATGATAAAATTTTATAGTTATTTGTAAAGTTCAATGCTGATACGTTGTCTCTAGCCATCACACAAAAATTATATTATAGAGGGCATAAATTCTTTTCATGTTCTAATACGTAATTATTAAGTTTTGTAGATAAATATACTTTATGTTTTTCTAAATTTTTATACAGTATTTAAAACCTCCTTGCCTCATTAATGTTTCATCCAAGAAAAGATTCACTATAGTAAGTAAAATTAATCTGGTTATGAATGTTGGAATATTTTTATTGGATGATTTTAAAAGTCACCAAAATTTTTAGATGATGTAAAATTTATCTTTCTTAGATAACTTAAGCCGATATATTTTGCGAAATTATCGGATGTTAAAACTGTGTATTTTGATTCTTTTACAAACATTTTCTTTATTGTGTGCATGAACTTCTAATATAGATAAATCTAATAACACTAGAGCATTGTTAAATCGTAAGAGTCCAATTCATCTATCTTCTGAATTTCGCAGTGACGTACTTAATTTTTTTTATTCATAGCTTAAACTACAGAAATATTAAACTGGTTCCTTCTTTTTTAACTTTCTACATTGGAAGAAAATAGCGCAATTAGATTAACAATAATGATGATACAATGAACACGGTTAGAAAGTCATTGTCAGGGTAATAATGTAATCAATTATTGCTCATTCTGCAAAAAAAAATATTTTTTTCAAATGCCAAAATTCTGCAAAAAATTCGCACTATTGCGAAGTTGCTGTAATTAATAAAGTAGGGTTATTGTTTTTTTGTTTTTTTTCAAATTCTGAAATGGTATGACATTTCTTTCTTTTTGTGTGTGTGTGTGTGTTTGATAATATTTTTGGAAGTTTTCGCGAAAAAGTTAATGTTCAGCTTAATAATTAAAATTTTAAATTCTAATTAAAATCACTCTGAATTATATATCCAAGTGCACGACTTCCACGGTATGCATTTGCGAAATTCGGTAGCTGTAAGTCAAACGATCTGTCCTGTATAGCGTCAAAACATACACACACATTAATTTTTATTATTATTTTTACAAAAGTTCATTAATCTAGCATGAAGTGAATTAAATACCTATTGTGAAATACCATCTTCAGTAGCATGAAAGAAATAAAGTAAAGTATGAAACAAATATTTAAGACCAATAAAAAAGATTCAATGGAAGTTCCAAATTATACAAAGTTGAAGATTGTCCATAAAATAACTTTCGAACAATATTCATTAGGGGTAATTTTGCTTCAGAGAATGGAACCTAGATATTCAGCGAGCACAATGTCATTGAAGACGACATGAAAAGAGGCATCATATGGCCAGCCATTATCCACGGCCAGTATGGCTTTCTTTACGATCACTCACAGCGTATTATCGTTCTCTACCCTCATTATCATACACATAATGTCGTCCTTTTACTAGCTAAATGGTGGTGTTAGGAAATATAAGTTTTTGTTCTAGTAAAAGTTAGTTTAATCAGTATCTTTCCAATTTTAAAATTCTGAACCAGAATTAGAATAGGAAAACGGAAAAAAGCACTCGAATTCGTAAATTAAGAATATAAAACTTGAAAGTTAGTGAAAGAAATGTAAAAGTAAATCAGGATGAGTTTTGTCTTTTCTTTTTTTATTATTCATCATTTTAAAGTTGTTTTGAATCTAATTGGAGCAAGTAATAAAATTATAGACATCAGAAAGTTCATTAGTTGTAAAATATACAGATAGAAAAACAGTTGCATAATGTTGCACATTACTGTGTGATATTATATTATTCAAAATGTTATACAATACTGTAAATATTTTTTAAATTCTCACAATATTATACGTGTATTACTGGGGTATATATTGAGTTATAGGCAGTTAATCTGATATTAGTTTGAGAAGAAAATCATTGATCTCAACAAATATGCCTAAGCAATAAATAAATAATTTTTAATTTTCAAACTAGGGAAAAATTGATGTTTCCTTTGAAATTGACACTGTGTTAAAAATAGAGCAACTGATTTATTTTTATTTCTAAACTATTTTTCCTTATAATTTACTTTAAAATAATGATATACGTAAATATAGATATATACTTTTTAGAAATACACCAAAACTTCTTTATATATTTTGATATTAAATATAAGATTTATCTATAGGATAGAAAAGTATGGTTTACATAAAAATTCTAATTGCAAAGTAATTTTTTTAATCGAACAGATATTAGAAAGATCAATTCTGAATTAATTATAGAGACAATGATGTCTTGAAAATATTTTGAAACTCCTGGATAAAGATTAGAGAAGTTATTCTGACACAATGTATTTACTAAATATAGTATACTATATAATCTGCCCTATAATGTTTTCAGCACAAGCTACATCCAACATTGTTTGAGGAAAACTAGTTTAAGTGGTCCATTTATATTCTTCGTGTGTAAGGTAACCGACTACGTTCGAAGGAAATATTTTGAGAAATTTGATTTTTTTAAAACTATTTTTGGTTTTCAGATGCATTATCAATTATAAATACTATAAATACAAAAACATTATTTAAGAATATAATATATTGTGAGAAATAGGAAAATTTGTGCTAAATTTTGGTGAAATTTAACCAAAACGGTTAACATTCTACTCAAAATTGTAATGCAACAAACCTATTTATCTTTGAACATAAGTTTTAGAATACAATGATGAATGAAATGAACCAAAATCTAAGAAACATTTTGAAATGCAAAGAAGTTACGGGTAAAAATTTACGTATAGATGCATTTTTTCCATTAATTGGCAACTTAATTTTTCTAAAAACACCTAGAACAGAAAAAGCATTTCATCGACAATAAAACTTTTAGTTCATTTCATTGCCTATATTATTTAAAACTCACGCTGAAATTTTTATGTAAATAGCTCTATTAGTTTTTGGGATATCATGTTAATGGTAGATAATTTTTGTGAAAATTAAAATTGAAGTGAAAGACAAATTTTAGCTGAAAAATAAATTTTGCTTAAAATTTCTCTGGATAATATTTTAGCCCTTCCTTTTCTAATAAAAAACAAACTGTTTTGGAAAGAGAAAAGTCTGAATGACAAGAAATAACATTTTTTTAAAAAAAAAATCTTCAATGTGGTCGAATACCAGTGTTTTCAGCGTAGTCGGATCAGGGTTTTCAACGTCTAAATTCAAAATTATCCAAACATCTTATATGCAAACAAAATATATGAACTTATAGCGGCATCTATAATATTCATAAATTTTCTTCCCTTTCCCTTTTGAAAAACAGTTCAATGAACAAAATTAGAAACCATATTATTTTATAAGACGACAAAGTTTTATCTCATGAGGAAAATTTTATTACAAATCGCACTTTTCCATACCAATTAATTAACTTTATGTTTTACTTAAAAATGTATCAAAAAATTTTAATGCATTTTGCATTTCAAAATTAAACATTTACATAATTTTTCTTTACTTTCAACCAGTTTTTATCAAAGCGTTTCTATGCAATTTAATTTAATCAGATATACTGCACATCATGAATAATAAATAACATAAAACGAAAAATTTTGATTTCAGATATACTCTTTAGAGTAGTTGCAAATATAAATTTTTTTTAAATCCAAAAACACATTGGAATAAGAAGATGGAACTTCATACTGAGGGGTTGATAAAAAGAAATAACGGATAAAACCAGTTTCAATTCTATGGACTGAAGGGTGCAATATGTTTTCATTTTAAAATTACTAGAGAAATAAAAGTATATACCCACAGTGTTCCCTATATTTTGAGTGCTACATTTAATTTACTTTTCTTTTTCATTTTGCTGGATCAATCTAAGTAGCATACCATGATACACAATAATGTGCGATATTATATTTCTCCTATTCAACATTTAATAGTATTACACAATATTGTGAATATTTTATTAATATAATATTGTTCGATATATATGTGTTACTGGGAAATAAAATGTTTACAGGCTACTAAAAAAATCCTATTACTTTCATTTTGGGACTTTGGTGAGTTCTGCTTCCTTCTTGAAATAGAAAAATATTTCGAAATATGTAATTATTTTCATATCTAAAACACAGAATTTTTTGCATTAATTTTAATTTTGTTCGGAAATAATTTTATAAAACCCTAATTTATATTGAAATAATAAAACTGAAGCTGCTATACAATATCTTCAGAAAAAAATAATAGAATAAAGTAAATAGCAGAACCTGAAAAAAATGCTAATGATTTAACTCTTTCTGCTGTCGATTTTTTAAACATTTGAAAAGAAAACCCAAAATAATTTAATTATATAAAACATTGAGTAATGAAAAATGATATATATTATAAACTAGCCGCCTTTGGCGACCAGCTGGTTCGCCATGAGTAGTGCGTTCTAAAATTTGAATTAAATCACATATTCATTAGCCAAAATTTAAGAAATAGTTAAAGTTAAAAGGTTCAGTAATTAATAGTTAAAAAGTCAATAACTTTATCCGAAAAAACTTTTTGAGTTTAATGCTCTAGTAATTTATCGATTATGCTTCCAAAATAATAAAAATGTTTTTTTTCGGTGGTATTGCCAAAATGTTAAATGTGTTTTTTAAAGAAAGGAAAAAGGGAAAAATTATTGAATTAAGTATACAGATAGCGCAAACGATTATAGAAATATGCCATTAAGTCAGGATTTCAATGCATATCCTGTCTAAATTCAATAAGGTTTACTGCAAATAAAGATAATTTATGGAATTAATGATATAGATATTGTAAACGATCATAGAATCCTTTGCCTTGCATTTATTTTTTTAGAAGATATCACATTTTATATCTATGTTATTTTATCCAGTCACGTGCTGAAAAATGTATTTCTTCAGATTTAATTTGCGATAATAGTTGTTTTTTTTATTTGCCCTTCAGGCATTGTTTTATTTTATTTTATCCAGTCACGTGCTAAAAAAACATGGTTAAAATATTTCTTTAAAAATTCGTTAAAAATAGAAGCTTGAGTTATACATTTAAACACTGATACCATTAGAAAGCTAATTTTTTTATCTTTAAATTGATGTTAAAAGCATGTTTGTGCGATCATATTTTCGGAAGTTATAGCGGAAAAACCTCGAAATTTCTCTTAAGTTTTAATTAATTCAAATTCTAATTAAAAATTCGAAAAATGGGCTCCGAGGTGCCCATTCTCGACCTCCAAGGTATACATGTACCAAATTTGGTAGCTGTAGGTCAAACGGTCTGGCCTGTAGAGCGCCAACACACACACACACATTGATATTTATTTTAAGTATAGATGTTACCATGTTTTCAGTATTATGGCTCATGGTGCTGGCAATATAGGGGAAACGATCCAAGAGATGGGAAAAAATATTTCAGCGTTTTCTGCTATAATTTTATTTATTTTATCTGAAAGCAAAACGCTTCCACCTCCTTACCATTTTCATAAATTATGACCTTGCGTCAACGCAGAAAGTGTTGCACTTGTTTATGCTGACAGGAGAATTAAAATTTCCTTACGAGGAACTGAAAGCAAAATAATTTATTACGAAAGCTTTTTGGAATGGTATTTAGCATTTTTCAAAAGTAAACGGAGGCGTATGTTAAATTTTTTTGCTATAAATCATACGGGATATCAGCTTCGTTTTCACATTTTAGCACTGTTGTACTTTCAGAATATTAATTTTATTTAGAGATAAAATAAATTTGGGAGTGCCTAAATGGATTCTTTCTTATAATAAATAGTTCTGCTTCCCGTTGGGTTATTTGTGGTAAAAAAAATAACTGTGCACAAAGCTGCAAATTATTCCCAACACTTGAGTGAAAATAAAATATTGCTAAAATTGATGGAAAATATTAATACCGTATTTTCTTATTTTTTACAAATACAAAATCGCTTTCTTAATTATTACAGCCCCAATTAGGAAATAACTACTTTAGAATGTTTAAGACTACTATCCAATACAGATTATCAATGAATCTAATTAATTTTGCATAGACACACATACATACATCCTCAGATTCATCCGTCAGTATAAGGATGGCTGTCACAATTTAGAAGTTAAAGTTACAGTGAAGGAGGAGTTAGAATGATTGGAAAAATATTTCTAGAATATAAATAAATTAGAAATTATAATATACATATATTTATTTATATAATACATATATAGAAATGAAAAGCTTTTAGTAAGAAAAGAAACTAAAGAACAAGAAGTTACAGAAAACGTTCTTTTATTAACTGGTACCTGGCACGTTCCTGCCGCAGAAGAAATAATCTTGGAAACATCATTTAGAATTTGGAATAGTTATCTATTTTAATTAAGAATGATAGGAAGAAAGATATTTATTTTCTTATCGACACTGAATACATTCATTAAAATCGAAGGATATATAAAGAAGAAGCATAAATAGTATTTATTCTATTTTTATTATTCTATTCTACAAATAAATATTTATTTTTATATATTAGATTTGTGCATTCTTTTAGAATTTTAAAGCTGAATGTTCTTTCAGAATGGTAAGGAAAGAAACTATTTATTGTATCTCGTGATTCGTTTCATATTCGTTCTGTATTATCACTTTTAATATTAAAAAATGTCATTAAAATATTTTTTTAAACTGATTAAGCATAGAATATATATTTACACCATAAAATCTTTAATAAAGTTGAAAAAATAATTTTTTGAAAACTAAGATGGTGCACAATTATTTATACTATAATATTTTCGGAAAATTTTATTATACTATAATATTTTTTGAAAAAAACGCTAACATTTTATTAAACGGTTATTAAAATTTCAAACCTATAGGATTTGATCCTCTAACACTTCATCTCGAACACTCTCTAATAAAACTGTTACCTCAGAGAAAGACTCCTTGGAGAGTTATTTGGAGGTTAATCCATGGCTAATAGATGCGGTAAAAAGATCCGAAAATATTTCTTACATGTTTGATAATTTTCATATGCCTATAACCATCCCGTTACTGCAAGTATTAAGTAATCAGAGTTTTATCGAAATCGGTTGAGCGGTACGGCAGTGCATAAGAGACCCAGACTCACACTCATTTTTATTTATATAGATATAAGAGTCTCCTTATACAGCACTGAGCTCCTCCAGGCACAAAATATGGTATCGGCGATTTTTCTTTTTTGAAGAATTTACCTTTTTATGTCAAATTTGGTTTCATTTTGTTCATCAATTTTAACTGCCACTATCTAGGAGTAGGGAAAGATATTTTATAGTCACCTAATATGCGAGGGTTGGAACTTTAATAGTGGCAAATATTTATTTGCGTGGAATACAAAAGCGAACATGTCACCATATTTTACAGTCCTTCAATATAGTCGCAGCATTGTGTACAACCTGTTTCCAACGAAGTCGCAGAACACATGTAGCCGTACTTGTTCTGTTGATAGCTCCAATGGACAAGTCTACCGCCGGAATAATCTCTGGAACAGTTTTGAAGCAAATGCCAGGAAATGCATCTTACATCTTAGGAATTACATCAAAGTCTTGAGGACTTCAGATCAGGGAAGTATGGTGGATGGTAAAGTACTTCCAAGCCCCATCAATCGAGCGAATCAGCTACAGCTTGCTCTGCATGCGGCTGAGCATTGTCATGCAAAATGATAGGGATATTCTGCATTAAGAGTCACAAGTGGGTTTTAGCTGGTCTGAAATGGTGTGCAGTAAAAATGAGCGAAAATGTGCATTCACGGCCTGCTTTGAGGGAACGGTATGCGTTAGGATGACACCATCACAATCGTACACGAGAATCAACATAACTTTCACATTGCTGGGGTTCTGAAGAAATTTCGAACCTCGTGGTGACCCGCAATGATCCTTTCTTTTGATTGGCGTTTCGTTTGACTGGCCCATCAGTTTGGACTTGTACGATCTGAATCAAGTTTAATCCAACGTAGTGATAAGGCGTAAAAAAGCATATCGTTCGCACTCATAACACTCCAGATGGGTTCTACCAGCATCATATCATTGTCATTTCCGCATTTCCGTCAAATTATGTGGAACCCATCATGTAGCAATTTCCCAGGCGTTCCTTCAGAATATGAAACTCAATCGTATGTGAAAATTCTGTCAGGCTAATTCAAGAATAGTTTGGCACCGATCACTGTCCATTAGTGCAGTAGCAGCATGCACTTCTGCTTCGCTGACACTAGGATGACCTGGCCGATTCATGTCTATCATATTTTGGCGCCCTTCATTGAAGACTTTAACCCATCTTGCAACAATTCTGTAAGACAAAGCAGATTCTCCGCAACCTTTTTGAAGTCCTAGATGACATGGTCGTGCTGTACGACACCTGGCACATTCAATTTTTATCCAATTCCGCTGCTCTTGTTTTGACAACATCCTGACAATGCTTATTTTAGACCGCAAGCTAACACAGGGATAAGTTCCTCGTGTAAGTTTGCATGCGCTGGATGTAGAAAGGACAAGTCTCTTTTGTTGAAAGGTAAGGTAGGTATGTAACTAAACTGTGGTATACGTGATATTTTTTGATTTTGCTTCGTGGCGTTTTTACAGCAGTGTTGTCACTATTAAAATTCCAACCCCTGTATGAAGGCCATAGTAAAGTCCATTGTACATTTCTAGGTTTTTCACTTTACAACACAATTATAGACTATCCGGTGCAAATTTATGATTAGGTAGTAAAGGTAGGTATGATATGATGAGGTATGATATTGCAATGAGTGGGCGAAAGCAACGCATTGAAGTGCTGATGAAACAGTAAGACTATGTTTTTAAATCTGAATATATTGTTGCGGTTTTTCCTACCCGTCGGGTTCGTTTATCTGTATAGTGGATGTGTACGGTGTGAGAAGATGATGAGCACACACAATGATCAGTCCTTTAGCAGACGACACAACACAGACGGGACAATGACAGGAGAAAGACAGGACCGCACAAAGACGACAAATATTCACAGCACAGAGACGGCAATTATGTACAAACGACAAGTATATACAACCGAGGTGAACACACAGGACAGACACGGCAGTACTCTACTACAGATAGTAGCCCACAGTAGCAACAGTAGTCCACAGGCAGTTATTCCATAGTGACAACGTCCACAGCTCACAAAGCGACCAGACAGGTTTTAGCAAGAGAGGGAATCTTTAAGGGATTCTGTCTACACTCACGTAGGTCTTTCCCGAACAGGCTGAATCTTTTCCTCTGTCTCTTCTTGCCCTTGCATCCGACTCACTACTTCGCACAACGGGACTATTTCTCAGTTCAAGACCTCTCTGTTTAGGTCAACTCGGTCGACCACCAGCGTCCCTCGTTCAGCTTCCAAGACCTCTCAGTTCAGATCTTTTCGATTCAACTCTGCCGAGCTTCTTGTCTTCTCCATTAAATACCACAGATTAGCTGCCTTATATAGAGACGGAAGGCGGGGCTAAAAGCCTTCTGGACCAATCAGGATCATTCTGGATGCATCTCGGCTCTTAATGGAGGCATCGGGAAAATTCTCGATGTTTCGGTATTATCCATTTTGTCGCCATAGTCGCCAAATTCGTCACCAAACGGTCTCTAAGCCCTGGGACCTCTGACGTCACACCTAGGCACTATTCAGTACATATTACTGTAAATCACTCTTCCTTACGATGACATTATTTGCGAAAACTCGAACAGGTTCACCTTTATTGGGTGTATGAAGACATAGACGGCAGATCTTTATAACACATAACAACCTCTATCTACACGAAGACACAGGCAACAAACCCCAGCAGAGACGTTCATAAGCTATACAGAACAGCTCTTTCAAAACATCAACAGGAAGAGAGAATCCATATAGGTCTCACCAAACGTTCATCTATTCTCCACTATATCCTCTCTTTAGCTGTACTCAACTTCCGATTCACCATTAAACAATTGGCTACTCAACACACAACTCGATTCTGATTTAATATTAAACTCCAAGATTTGGCTCACGGCTCAATTCTTAATCTACTATTTACTTGAGTTCTACTCAACGCTTACTCGTCGCTGGGCTGATCAAACTTATTCGTCCCCAACGACTCTCCATTCAATTGATATCGGCTTGGACTGCCTGTCTTTTATAGCTTCCGCGGCAGGGTACCGATGTTTCTCGAGAAATCCAGCATGATTTGCCTCCTAGTAGTCGTATCGCCAAAATTCGTGAAAATTCAAGAGTAATTCATTTTTTTATCTATCAAGTATTCATTATCTATTTTGTCTCCAATTTATCATTATATTCATTATCTATTTTATCGCCAAAGTCTGATGTCAAACCTCAGGTGCTGGCAATAAAGCTGACGGTAAAACTGTCTATCCTACGATGGGAACAGCTGAACTGGGAAGTAACATTACAGATTAGTTACAATATTTATCATCCATATCTATCCCGTTTTGGTGGAATGTTGATGAACTTTGCAAAACATCATATGCTTAGTAGGAAAATTCTGCATCAGTCATAGGAAAGCGCATACATAGTCATACATTCTACCGCGTCAGTCAACTAAGTCAGACATGACATCATTTTACAATTTTTTTAAATTGAAAAAAGCACGGCGAATTTTATATTATTGGTGAAGTTATTACGTATTGTTAAGAGATGCTGCGCTATATCTTTTCGAGGCTATTCTAGATTCTGAATGTCTTGTTCTCATAATATTGTGAATATGACGTAATAGTATTATTATTTTGAGCTAACAAAGTTGCTCACCTTCAAAGACGGAAATGTAATATTAAAATACATTTCTAAAATACTAAGTATGCTCATATGGCACAAAATCTGATTGTTTAAATTGTCACTGCCTTTCAAACTATTTTAAAATCTCTCTGTGTGTTTCAACTTCGTTATATATTACGAATTACTTATCAGATATGTTTTAAATACTCACCGAAAAGATAGAGGAATGATTAGCAAATTGTTGTTTTTCTTCCTTGCTTATGAAAAAAGTTCTCCTTCCTTGCTGGATAAAAAAAATCGCAGTTGAAGAATAAATTGGAATTGTTGCTTAATTCATTCAATCAAAATCTTTCTTTTCATATACAAAAATTAAATGTTTGAAATGGGTTACCTCTTGTTAGATCTTGCACATCTTGCTGAAGAACTTACAAAAAAAATTAATGATGTTTACGATTAATGGCTATTGCCTTATTTTAGAATTTTGGCTAAAAAATTAATAAAACGGGAACCAAATTAATTTTAACAAATTCTACAGATTGACATGCCTTTTTTTCTTCAATATTTATTTCATAAAACACATAAAAATTAAATATTTTGATTTCATGAGATTTTTCTTGTTTCAGAAAATAAATTTTATTGTTCAAATTTAGGGGTCAAAAGTCTGCATTTATTCCGAGTATGAATCAATTAAAGAATGCTCCAAAATTAACGCAATATTTGAATTTACCACCATTCATGTAATAAAGTTTTGGAAACCATATTAAAACAATTTGACAGTTGATATTTTAGGATTAGTAAAGAATGGAGCATTACACGATACAAAAATGTATTTTCCTTGTTGAACAATATTTCAAAAGTAATGAAAGTCTGATGTTTATCACTCTAACATTTGAGAAATGCTCCCCGAGGTCGAGTGAATTAACACTCGAGTGAATTAACACCATCATATTTCTTTTCATAGAGCTACTTGAAGTCAAATGTCTATGCCAACAAGCCAACAAATACGCGTGCATTAAATTAAAAAATTCCACACTCCATCAACGAGATACAGCCATATTTATGTAAAATGATCATGAAAAATTTCAGCTAAAGAGTACATACATATCAGTAAAGCCGTGATGGTCATTTACCTTATGTATTCTTCCACACAGAACCCTATTCTGTGTACTTTAGGATTCAATAAAAATATAACAAATCAAAGGGAAAAAACTGTGTTTTTATTCAAATCAAATCTTGCATTAACACATTTTTCTATCTTGTGTGTTACATCACTGACTCTCCGACCCGCTCGGAGGCACACGTCTAATAAATATTGAATAACTGGGCCACCACAACAACAAAATTGGCGGTAATTGTGCTTGAGTCTTAAGGGTCAATACCGGCCACGGAATTATTCCATAAGGAAGTATGTCCCGCCATCAATAAGAGGAGCTCGACTCCCACCTTTTTGTGTACCCTCCTGGGTAGTGAGATCCAACCAGCATACCGGAAGCATCTCACCTCATTTCGAGGTGCCTCACGGGGAAGGTTCTATCGTGTAACGCTCTTTTTTTATCAACCGTAATCTATCGGCTCCCAAATGATTTTTTAATAGGATTGTCGATATTTTACTGGAATAATGGTGGTAAATTCAATTCTTGCATAATTTTGGGATACCCTTTATACAGTAGTAGAAGAGCTTTGAAAAGATGTTCATTAAAAAATCTCTAACTGTAATACAGTACCTCTTGTCTAATCTTGAATTTACCAATGTCACAAAAAAAGATGATTGGAAAGAAGTGATCTTTTCTTTATTTATTTTCCAGATTGAGTTTTGTTTATTTATCTATTTTATAAATCATATCCTTCATTTACTACAGCTGTAAAGGTAGTAAAGGTAATTGATGGATACTTGGGTTCAACAAGCATTTTCCAGACTCTGCGTAAGTATAAAATGGGACTGGGTGAACTCAAAAAGAAAAATGAGTAGACTGGGAATAATAAAAGAATTTATTTTTGCCACAGAGGAACATATTTTTTTACTGAGAATTTTAAACAGAGTCAAGAAATAAAATCTCTTTTTTTTTTTGTCTCGCATGAGAATGAATCTGTTTGAATTTAATTAAAATCTATTTGTTTTTAGATGTAAGAAGACGAAAAGAAATGAACTTTCTTTCGAATTTTCAAACGAAAAGGAACGTGATGAAAGTTTTATTATGAAATAGGAAAAAATCTTTAAAAAAAACAGGGTTTTTTTTTTTGCTTTTCTGCAAAAAGGTCTTACTTTTCAGTTTTTACTTTCTCTTATGCATAGTATAGGGAAAATAAAGAAATCATCAACAAATTCGAACTCACGATTTTGTCGAATCAACCGCTCTCAGAGCATAATGAGTTCGGAAAAAAACATTTTTAGAAAAGGTCCGTCCATCTGTAAGTCTGTGTGGACACCTACAAAAATAATTCAAAATCTCTTTGAGTAGACGTATGAAATATGGTATATGGTCTTTACACCAAAATTACTTATTAAATTTTGAGTAAAATCTGTTCTGTGGATATTCGTCTATCCAGCTGTTCAAATATAAGTAACGTGATGGCTACAAAATAAAGACAGTTAAATAGATAAAATTCGGATAGATTTAATTTTATAGAGTTAATTTTATAGATCCAACATCTATATTGCAGCTACCAATCAAATTTTGAGCCAAATCCGATGAGGTGTTAACCGGACATCTGTCTGTAAAACATAAATAGAAACATAAAACACAATAACTCAAAAATGCAGTGAGTTATATGCATTAAATTTTGGATTTTTTCACTACAAACATAGTTTTTTAATAAATTTTCGTTTCAATCAATTGGAAAAAACGGAGATCTAAAATACAAATAGAATTTTTGGATTTTATTAACCAAATTCCGAGACTTAGTTCCTAAAACTTTCGTCAAGGATTACACAACAAATTCAATAAAAGTGTTAAATTCACGAGAAATTTTATTATTTCATAGCTATTGTACGTCAGTGAAATACAAGACCTTATCTAAGACAAGACCTTCTTTCTAACAAGAACATCTTTATTAGAAAGTATGCGAGAAAGTTTTGGGGAATCCACATCCGCTGGTTTTCTAAATACATTACGGCAGAGGAAAGGATAAATTTTCTTTCTTTGAAATAATTATTTATACGAAAAAAATATTGAAGCTACATTTCTAAGACAAATAGTTATTATTTAATCCAATAATGCTGCTTAATGATGATTACCAAAGACAAAATAACAAACTGACGAAAATCATAATTTGCTAAAAAAAAACTACTTCCAAAAACAATGTAAATTACATGATTGCCATGAGAACAAGTCGAGCTCATTTTTAATTTCGCGCGTAAGGATACAATTTTTTTTCTCACACAGACAAAAATTAGGTCACGGTAATTTATCATCGGTTGTGTGATTCGAAAAGATGAGGCACAAATTTTAAGACTAGGTCAGATATACTAAAAAAAAATGCGTTTTCGTTAGAGAGTATAGGAGAAGACGAATAGCATAGGAATAATGTTTGCTCTAAAGTTTCAGAACAGCTTCAATTCACTCAAAGATATAATGGAAATAGGATTAAGTTGTAAAATAGAAGGACGGATCTATCAAGTATCTGATGGAAACCGACGATCAGTATTGTTGTGACAGGTTTTTTAAATATTTTATCTTAAAATATGAATCGTTTACGTATTTCAACCAAATGAAACTAGATCTTTCACAATTAATTTTCATTCAGTCATTAAGTGTTAGTTAAAAAATCTTTCGGTTTCATCGCAAAAGCGTTTATGTTTCTGACATCTATTTGACGAAAATTAAGACTAAGTAAATCCGTTCTTTATTACAGGTTCACGGGATGTTTTTACCTGTTTCTCCGGTAAATAAGAATTATTTTATATAACAAATTATATTTTTAAAAAGTATTTCTGTTAATAAAATAAGTTGTCTTTTTATTTTATATTTTCAGATGTGTGCTGGAAATCTTTTTAATCATTCTTTACGCAATTTTTACGTTTAACATCTTTAGGCACTTACGTCGTTAAAAAATATTTTTTTAAAAAAATTGTAACCCATTTAGAATAAAAATAGAGGTCCACCACTTTGAATGTCACAGCACTTCATTATTTATTAAAATATTTTTTGTAAAATCAATTTTGAATCATTAAAATTTCATCACAAAATAATTGGATTCAGTGAAACGCACAGATTTTTAATAGCCAAAATTATTTGAATTGTAGCTCTTATTTCTTTAATCTTTACCACTTATAATTAAGAAGAATTTTGCAGGCATCCGAAAAGTTTTAGAACTTGGTTTGGCAATTGGAGTAGAGAGCGATTTCATAACTCATAATTACATATAATTTAATTCTTTGCATATACATTTATTTTTATTTATTAACACAAGCTACATTTAAGATGGTTTTTATTAATTAGCTACATTTACATTTAAGAAAAAATGGCACGGCATTAAAAGCAGGTTCGTTGTTTCAAATATCATTGTAACTGTTCCATTTCATTACTGCAAATTATACTTTATAGTATAATTTGCACCTTTGTAACCTTTCTCCATATTCCCAAGTTAAAAAATAAGTTTTCACTTCTGAATAATATTGCAGTTCATCTGAAATTCAATTCGGCGAAGGAATAAACAAAATAGAAATGTAATTTGTATTAAATATGAGCGAAATCTATAAAAAAATAAAATGCAAGTTATTTTTTTATTTACAGCTTCTGGCACATAAGACTACAAAAAATCAATAAAAATTTATTTCAAAATTTATTTTTGAGTGAGGGAAGAGGAATAGATAACATAATAGGCATTTCTTTTTAATATGTATAATTATTTTATTTCCATCTTTTGAAATTGCATGTTATATGTACAGTTTTTATAATCTTTGTAAATGACAATACGACCATTTCGACATACGTCCGCTGCGTAGGAAAGGAATTTGGTTGTACGTTTGTAGGCTACTGTTACAAACGTCTTAAGAAGTGACACAGATAGCGTGAACTCTGATTTCATTGTCTGAAAACAGTTTGGAAAGTTTGTTGATAAAATAACATCAAACTTTCCAAAATCATTATTTTCTATTAAAAAAGAAGATTTTATATAAAATGAGTGTCAATGAAATATTAATCATAATCCGTTCTACTAAAACTAAATTCTCTTTAAGTCTTAAACTCAATTCTTCATGTTTAAACTCTCTTTAAAAAAACTTTCCAACAAAAATTACAAATTAGTGTGGTTTCTACAAATTTGTATAAAACTCAAAAATATCATAAAATTAGGAGCTTCTTAATAAGAACAACATTTAATCTAGACATAATTTATTTTTAAGAGATTTGCAATTATTAATTCAAAATGTTTAGGAACTGAGTTAAACATTCTTTAAAATTGCCAATGAACTTTACATAAATAAAGATAAGCTGTTTTATTTTTACAAATGGTATTCCAAAATCTATATATTTTTTAAATGCATTTGTTTTAGCAATCTTTCCAAACCATAAACAACCAAATTTTATATCATTATCCCATTTCATGGTTAAGTTTAACCAATAAATGTTAACTTTTCTATTTTTTTGACATATTTTTTTCGTGAATTTTCTCATAAGATTAATGATACGATGTCACTTTTCTTCTACAATGAGAGCTTCGTCGAGTTGGAGAACTTTGATATGGGAAGAAGGGGATACTTACCAGGGTGAAGATTCCGCTGGCGAAGCTCCCCTTCCGGACGGATCGCCAGCAGCAGCATCGAGTTAACAGAACCATCCTCCTGGCCGGACTCTTCTTCGTGTTCTGCCGGATAGTGCAATTCACTCTTTGAAAGGATAGATCAATTGCGCAAACGCGAGGACTTCACTGCTGGCATACGCCTGCTCGCTGATGGCAATACGTGAATGAATAAATAATAATTTCATAACTAGGAACGATACTACTGCTATGAATAATTTTGAACATTAGTTCGTTGCAATGCTTTTAAAGAGCTCAGGATCATTACATTAGTAATTAATGATTGAATTAAATTATTTATATTAACGTCCCGTTTTATAGGGTTATTTTGGGATGTATCTCGTAATTTTGAACCGTGATCAGATGACGAGGATGACACCACACCAGCAGGATTAGTAACTGATGAAACAGTGCGTGTATAGCAAATTTGTTGGAGTAACGTCCAGTTAATAGCATCGCTTGCAATTATAAGAATCTAGTTTCAATTTTTAACATAATCATCTTTACATTTATGAAATGATATCTCTTTTTCTAATACTTAAATACTAATTAATTTCCAAATTTTTATTTTAATTCAACCCGTATAAACCTTATTCTGAAATGCTCGCTTATTTCTTGATTCAATTCCTACTTTTTTATTTCATTAATTCTACGCTCATTATGTAAAACTGCTATCTCAGCATTTTCTCACACTCCGAATGAAGGGATAAAAATTCTAAATGCTTAGAACATTTTTTTAAATACATAGATTAGCTTTTCATAAATCGACAAGTGTCAACGAAATCCCTATTAAAATCTCATTGAAAAAAACCACTGAAGGGATAATTTCGGTTTCTTTTCTTCTTGTGTCAATCTGTAAATTGACATATTTCTTACCACTTATTCTTGTATAAAAATTTTGCCCACCAGTATGGAATAAGTCAAAGTTTTAAAATTTGCAAAGGCTTCTTTTATTCAGTCACGCAGCAGCTCAAATAGGTTTACATTCATACATCTCTCTCTCTCTCTCTCTCTCTCTCTTTATATATATATATATATATATATATATATAAGAACTTTTTTATGGGATTATTCGTCTAGTTATGGTACAATACCTTGTCAATAATTCCTTTTCTTTGCGTCTGAAATTTTTTTCTCCCCAAATTTGTACTTTATCCAAAATAAAATCAAGTTAGAAATTTCTGTGTCATTTGGAAGGAACCCAACAATTGAAATGGGGAAGTGTTTCCTGTAACTTTTAAAAGTAATCATTGTATCGAAGTTTTTAAAATTTATCGATTTCTTCTTTTTTTAATAAATGTTTTGAATAGTCAACCGTAAAAATAACTCAAAAATCTGGTGTTATAATGCATTTTGTAGTGAATGAAAGAACTAAAAATCAGTTACGTATCTTCAAATCTTTTACAGTTGTCAACAGATTCTCATTAAAAAACAAGTGAGGTGACCGATCCAACTGGATTGCGGAGAACTGAAGAATTTTTTTGTAATTTTTTCGAGACTTTTTTTATTTTCAAGTAATATTTTCCAACTTTTCTGTTTGGGATTCGATGACTTATCAAGTCAAAGATCAATCAAATTATCAATTACATACTATCAAATTCGAGTCTGAAGAGTACTTGAAACTTTTTGTCTCTGTATATTAAAATAGTCCAAATTTGAGCTTGAAGTCATTGAGTCTACAAATGGAAGAAAAGTACACATAATGCAAAAAAACTATATATGTTAGCTAATTTGCTTTAAAACTCATACTTTAAAAAATTTGAAGAAAGGAAACTCAGAAATTACTGTGAAACCTCATTTAATGAGTATAACTCATAAGGCGAAGCAATTTTTTCCAACTAAATTCGTGTAAAATAAGACAATGCGTTCCATTCCGAAAAATAAAATATTCAAACTCATTTATAACAATTTATTTTAATACGTATTCTTTTTTTACTAAAAAATTATCTAGATATATTTATCGTAATTTGCACTTTGAAATTTGATGAAAATCAGACAGCATTATTGAAATGAGTTTGCTGTTCGCATTGCTATTGCCTTAACAAGAAGTTAAAGAAGTAGCTCTCATAATAGGCAATAATTTTTCAAGCATTCTGCATCTCTTTTGTTTCTTTGGATCCAAATCTTCTCCTTAGCCTTTTACTGTGACTTGGGATAAATATCCATTAGCTTTTCCGGTAGCTCTGGTTCTATGCTTCCATTATCTCGTCGTCATCGTTACCATAGATTAATAATCTTGGCTAGAGTCAAAACTTCATCCATTAGGACTTCACAGATACTTGATCAAACCGCCCGAAGACGCGTTCGATAATATTGTCCGGTTAAAACTGTTTCCATATAGATACAGAGATATCTTCAAATAAGTTCATAAGTTCTCTACATTGAATGATACGTGTAAATCCAGAATATGATACCACCTGTCACATCGCACTTCTCTTGCGAAACACCATAGACCTGATGGTAAGATCTCAACTGCGGAATAAGAAGGTTTCAGATTCAAGACCCGACTCCACTAAAGAACTGGGACAGGTACAAGTTAAGTCTGTCGGCGCCAAACTCTCGTCTGCTGTTTAGTATGGAAGCTTGGAGAGGAAGGTAACAATTTAAGAGTATTCCTCGTCATCCTACTGCAGCTCAGAATCACGAGCTCCATCCTAAAATAACCTTAGTATTGCTTAAAAAGTGACTTAATATAACTAAATTAAATTAATCTGTGAAACATAACTCTTTAAGCAAGCTACTTTTTTTAACATTTCGTTTTGCTCTTTATGCGAAGTTTAATTATATCATTCTTCACAATAGATTTTCATCCCTTTTATTCCCTTTTCGCCATTTTAAACAGTTTCTTTTACCTTATTACCTTAGTTGTTAATCATTTTGTCTTTGCATTTTTGGGAAGAAGACGTATACGTCGTGCATCTTAAACATCTTTTTCTTATTTATATTCATTTTTTTTCTTCAAAAATAAGGGTGAAGGATTTAAATATTCATCAGAATACAGTTTTAAACTAGTAACTAGCACTAATTAACACACAGCCTAAAAATAATTTTAATCCAGCTTAATTAATAAAGTGAATAAAGTGCAAAGAATTTCAGCGGCTCACATGAATTTCAATAACTTGACTCAACAGATCTAAAAAATAGCCTCCTTTCATGGTTACTGAATATTCTTTTCTTAAGACAGAAGGCTCTTTGAAATTTTTCTCAATTTTTTTTTGTCTCAACAACTAAAGTTCTGAAAGAAATACGTTGATAGTATAAGAATTAAAAAAAAACTCTTTTAATGCTCAAAGCTAGCATGTGTTTAATCCTTATTGTTTTTAATGTTTGCATAAAGATTTGCGTGAAGAAGAAAGAATGATTTCAGACCTGAAGAGTATTTAAAATAAACATTATATTTATAGATTGTTTAACATATATACTTGTATTATATACTTATTATCTTAAGATAAGAAACAAAAAGAAAAACACTAGCGCTAGAATAAACCAAAAAACAACATATTTAGAATGGCTTACTTGAAAAATTTTCAGTATTTAAATTATGTACACAAATTTTAATCTATACTTATAATAAAGGTCAATGTGTGTGTGTGTGTGTGTGTGTGTGTGTGTGTGTGTGTGTGTGTGTGTGTGTGTGTGTGTGTGTGTGTGTGTGTGTGTGTGTTGGCGCCCTACAGGCCAGACCATTGGACCTACAACTACCAAATTTGGTACATGTATACCTTGGAGGTCCGGAATGTGCACCTTGGAGCCCTTTTTCCGAATTTTTAATTAGAATTGGAATTAATTAAAATTTAAGCGAAATTTCGACGTTTTTCCGCTATAACTTCCGAAAATATGATCGCATAAACATGATTTTTACATCAATTTAAAGATTAATAAATTAACCTTCTAATGGTATCAGTGTTTTAATGTATAAAGCTTCTATTTTTAACGAATTTTTAAAGAAATATTTTAACCATGTTTTTTTAGTACGTGACTGGATAAAATAAAACAATCACGGATGTTCAAAAAAAAACTATCATCGCAAAATAAATCTAAAGAAATGCAACTTTCAGCACGTGACCGGATAAAATAAAAGAAACATAAAATGTGATATTTTCTAAAAAAATAAATGCAAAGCAAAGGTTTCTAAAATTGTTTGCAATATCTATATCATTAACTCAATAAATCTCCTTTATTTACGGTAAATTTGATTGAATTTAGACAGGATATGCATTGAAATCCCGACTTAATAGCATGTTTATGTAATCGTTTGCAATATCTGTATCATTAATTCAATACTTTTTTTCCCTTTCTCGCTTTCTTTAAAAAACGATTTTTAATATTTTGGAAGCATAACCGATAGTTAAAACTGACTGGTTTATAAAATTAAAGAATATTATTAGGAAAAGGTGTACTTTTAAAACTTTCCGTCCATAATCTTAAAGAAAATATTAATTTCAGGCCAATCAATGCCCGGAATACTTCAAGGCTAATGAATATGTGATTTAATTGAAAATTTTAGAACCCATTACTCATGGCAAACCAGCTGGTCTCCAAAGGCGGCTAGTATCAAATAAAATGACATTCTTTACTCTTCTTTATTAAGTTCTACTTAATAATGATCGCTGTGAATCACATTTAAGTGTTACGCCATCTAATAAAGTTGTTATATTTCCCCTCGTATAAAACTCCACTCCTTCGGCATGATCATGAATGCTCAGATTTTTATTTTCAGTCCTTCAGATGAAAGTTATGTGCTTTGTTTTGGAGTATAGCAAAGAAAGCGAATATTTATTTTGAAAACCATCTTTTTCGATTGACAGAAGCCAAAATTCGACACTAACAATTTTATTAATAAGCATACCAAATTTTATTCATTTAAGAGTTTGCATTTTTGAATTGTCGGATTTAGAGACATGTGAGGGTACAGATGGACAAATGGTCAACCCTTGCCCCACCCTATGGAATTTTTAAGTACAGTAAAAGCTCTTTATTCGTGGGGTATATGTTCGATAAATATGCCGCGAATACAGAAAACGTGAATGCAGAATGGTAATTTATATGGGATTATAGAAGATACGTTCCTCAGTGATAAAAAAAAACAAATGTATAAAAAAATCAATTTAATTGAAGTTTTTGAACATTTTGATTAATTTTCTTAAGGCTTTGGCAATGGTTTGAAGAATTTTGTAATTTTCTCTTGGCAGTTTTTAAAAACTCCTTCAATTCAGAATGATATGCAGCAGTCGCATTAGCAATTTGTCTCTTAAAAATAAATATTCGTTCCATAGACGAATCTTTATGAACATTGAATAATGTTCATAAAGAAATCGCAAAGCTCATTTGCCATTCTTGAACCTTCACTAAGATTTTTCAAATTAAATGTCACGTTTCCAGTGCTTGTTGAAGCTTCTCCTTCAATGGGCTGTGAATTTAACATTTCCTCCAAGTCGATCTCAGTCAGATCTTCATCTTGCTATTCATGCAATTCCTGAATGTCGATTCTATCTGTTAGAACCCATCCCATCCTATTCCACTCGCGATTTCGGCTATGTTTGCAGTTTGCATTTAACAACATACTTTAGGCAAAGTTGTAATAAGATCTATTTTACATTTTTATTAGTCCATTTGACGGCATTTGCAAAGGATAATGGGTTGGATACCTTTTATTATTATATATGTACTTATTAGATACGCGAATTAAGACATTTTTAGCGGCAAATAGAGGAATTGGGTCGTATTTTTTTAATCCGCGAATAGTGACAGCGCGAATAAGGAGCTTTTACTGTATTAATTTAAACACTGAATCTTATCCCTCTAGCTCTTTAATTTTGTAATTATCGTCTTTATTTAGTGTCGAACAGCTAGATCTATTGACTTAAATATAAATGGATTTTGTTAAAAATCTATTGATTGTTTGTAAAAATAACATATCAAATTTCATTCATCTTTTCTAAAAGCATTTTTGAATTATCATATTCATAGAAAAATAGATATTATTCAAAATATATGATTTTTTAACTCAGAGTTGTCTGAAACATAGAGAATCGTCAAAATCAAAAATTGACGAAATTGTCAAATAAATACCAAATTTTTTTTTACAATCAAACTGCTATTATAAATTTTTTATTAGACAAATGTACAAATATTTACTCTGAAAACATTTTCTAAATTATCCGTATATATATTTAGAATTTATATAATTTTATAAAATTAGAAAATTAAAAGGTTTTATTTTTTCAGAATTTTTTACTATATAAATACAATATAATGAATTAAATTGTCATACAAAGGATTAAGCTCGATTTAATTCACCTGAATTGCCCTCCGACTGGAGTAATACGAGAGAAACTGCTGGCTTCGAATTTTGAATTGTGATCAGATAACGAATAATGCATCGGAATTGACATCCCATCTCCAAATATAGACAAATCTTCTTTCTCATTAAGCCAAAATGAATATGCACCAGTCGAAGTGCACAATGAATCTTTACTTGAATCGAGTTTCGGCAATGGAATTCTCTTGTTTCAACGCCGAGACTTTACCACTAGCCAATGCAGTCTTGGACTAACATCGTAGCTCCTTTGAATGAATATAACAATGAATACAGAAATAAAATTTGTTACAGTATTTAGAAATTTATTAACCAACAATTGTTTCATGATTGTATAGTACAATCAGTTTGATAGTTAAATCAGCATTTATTTGAAATTTATCAGTTTAATTCTAATATTATAGAATTACTTATAAAATAAACGTAAGATTTTATTATTAGTAACAGCTTACTTTAAATAATTTATGAAAGTATATTATCCGATGATAAATAAACTCCATAATTGTCATTAAAAATGTTTTTAGTGCTTTGTAAAACTCTCCATTGATATAGGGAGTTTATTTTAAGTTTATTTCATAATTTAAAAAAAAGTAGTGCTGGCATTTCTGCTTGGAAGAGAGCTCAACGTCGTCACAGTAATAAGATTGAATTTTTTGAAAAATAACCTTTGTAGAAGCATTTCCATTCCATTAATTAAAAAAAACGGTTTATTGGAAATCATATTTAATTAATTTAAGGTAACCGACTACGTTCGAAAGAAAAAATTTGAATAATTTGATTTTTTAAAACTGTTTTTGCTTTTTAGATATATTAATAAATTATAAAAACTATAAATACAAAAACATCATTTGAAAATATAATATATTTGAGAAATAGGAAAATGTGTAGTAAATTTTGGTGAAATTGAACCAAAACTGTTAACATTCTACTCAAAATTGTAATACAACAAACCTATTTATCTTTGAACACAAGTTATAGAATACAATGATGAATGAAATGAACCAAAATCTAAGAAGCATTTTGAGGTACAAAGAAGTGACGGTTAAAATATACGCATAAATGCATTTTTTCCATCCATTCGCAACTTCATTTTTCTAAAAAACACCTATAACAGAAAAAGTATTTCACCAACCATAACACTTTGGGTTCATTTCATTGCCGATATTATTTAAAACACACGCTGACATTTTTATATAAATACCTCTATTAGCTTTTGGATTATCATGTGAAGGGTGAATAATTTTTATGAAAATTAAAGTGAAAGACAAATTTAAGCTGAAAAATAAATTTTGCTTAAAATTCCTCTGGATAATAAGATAGACCTTCCTTTTCTAAGCAAAAAACAAACTGTTTTGGAAAGAGAAAAGCCTGAATAACAAGAAATAAAAAAGAATTTTAAAAAAATCGCCGATGGGGTCGAATACCAGTGTTTTCAACGTAGTCGGATACCTTAAACAATCCTTAGAAAAAGTAAATTTTAAATAAAAGAGTTCTTACTTCAACTCAGTATTCACATACCTTAAATCTTCAGTATGTGCTTTCAGTACGTATATAAATATCTTAAAAACGAATAAATAATCCAATGAATTAGACATGGAAAAATAGGTTTTCTCAGAAAAAAGATATTTTACTATTTTATACGGGGATAGGGACGAAAATGACATTTTATTCAATTATATACAAAAAAATTAAAGAAGTCTACTCCTACTTATTGAAATTATGACTTTATGTCTACCAATGCGATAATTTAAAAAAGCTTTAAGCTAAATGCATGAAATTTGGTGAGTAATAGCTGCACCAGTTTGCAGATGTGCAGAACTGCATAAATGAACTTTAACATTTAATAAGTTTAACATCGAAAGCATAGATTCGTATCAAATATTGAACAAAATATGTTGGAAGATTAATCATCTGTTTGTCTGCACTGTAAAATTTTGCATGTAATCTTATGATTACAGTTGTAATACTATGCAAAATTTTAGCTTCAATCGATCGACGAAAAAAAGCATTGAAAATACTCAGTCAATTTTCAGAAACTTGTGTATTAACCAAATGCTAGGGCTTAATCTCTGAAGATCTTTCATAATCGTCAGTAAAAATACTAGGTTAACACTAAAGGTTTCGTAACTGCTATTCGTCGATTTCTTGAGTAAAACCTTCAAATCCTCATCCGAGGTCAGCATTTTTATAAAATCTAGGGAATAAAGTCTTTATTAAAGAATATACGAGATATTTTCATCTATGTAGCTCTCACTATCTATCTGTCTATTTTTTAGCTTCATTCTAAGATGAGGATCCGCCACTATTTCCAACTGAAAGAAGTTCGATTGCAGATTATGAATTTAGTGCCGAGATAGCATTATGTTTCAGATCCGACTCTATAAAATTTCCATATATTGGGATTTCATATATGTTAATACGGACTTTGTAAACCTGTGTGCCTTTGGTGTAGTAATAAATTTTGGAATGAAAGATGCAGCTCAGATATCAGCTTTGTTATTTGATCCCGGTTAAGAAACTACTTAATTCATTTCAAAGTAATACATTTTTTACTTTCAAAATCAATTTTATTTAACTCATTACTTTTCGAAGTTTTCGCACGGAAGAATAATTAGTAAACTGATGATAATAAAATGCTCCACACAATAAGGATCTATTTTAATACTACACGCTAATTATTTTGCCACAACTTTCCAATTAAACAATGGCACATTCCCATGATATCGTATCTCATTTGACACTGTAAGTAACAATACCTGTAGTTAAGTGTTACCCTCTCATAAATACTTTACTGCAGATGAAAACTCATTTATGTTGCAGATTTCCCCTTTACCACTGTTCTGGTAATAATCTCTAGCCACTCGACTCGTTTAGTAATCGTGTGTAAGATTATTCTCTTGGCTTCCCTCATCGATCCCGAGATTGTAGAAGAGGTAATTCTATGACCGAGGTTCTCATTTTTACTATGAGCTGCGTAACTAAGAATAGAAGCGATCCGGAAATTTGCTATTTTGATGTATTCTGCACTAATATATCTAGCACTTATTGTCTACTAACCGCCTTTGGCGACCAGCTGGTTCACCATGAATAATATGTTCTAAAATTTTTAATTAAATACTTAAATACCTCGCTCTCTTTATAGCTTATCATTTTTTAATCTTTAACTTGGTGTAAATATCATGTTTGTGAGATAATATTTTCGGAAGTTATAGAGGAAAAATGTCGAAATTTCGCTTACATTTTAATTAATTCAAATTCTAATTAAAAATTCGAAAAAAGGGCTCGAGGTGCACATTCCGGACCTCCAAGGTATACATGTACCAAATTTGGTAGCTGTAGGGTCCAAAGGTCTCGCCTGTAGAGTGCCAACACGCACACACACATTGAGCTTTATTATAAGTATGTCTATTATGAATTAGTTATGGTTGGTGTCAATGTTTATTTATGAAGTTTTGCTGTATATGATAATATTTCATACAGTACTCAGGTTTATAAAAAAAATATTAAAAAATTATTTCTTTTCTCAATGAATAATGATGACGAATATCAAAAGAACCCAAGATTTAAGAGAAAAGATTTTGAAGAAAACTATATTTTGAAATCAGTATCTTAAGAAATCCATCTTATAAACATTTAGAGATGTTTATTTTAATGGCGACTCTATAATTACTTTCCGATAATGCAGATAGGCATATTCTTCCAGTTGACAAAATGAATTAAATGACGTTAATAATTATACATGGTGATGCTGAATCCGATCGACAAATTCATAGGGGTGATAGTAGACATCAAGGGGATAAAGAATCAACGTTCAACGAGGGATCCCAAATGACGTTTGCAGAGTGAAAATCGTAAAAATATAGGGAGTCGGAAGACAATTGGAAGCTTCAAAAAATTAATAATAAAAACAAAAAAATGGTGTTTCAATATGAATTTTTTTAAAAAAAATGAAAGCACATTCTTAAAAGTTTTTTTTATGTTGGTAACTAGTTCAGTTTAGTTTAGTTACTGTAACTTTTCGTTTAAAGCAACACTTGGGCTATTTTGAAAAGAACCTCGTAATTTTCAACCGCACTCAAATGACGAGGACGACACCTGAACTTGCACTCCTCTGCACTCCACACCACATCAACGGGAGGACATTTGGCCGGACAGATTTTTAGCTCAACAGACCTCCTTACACGGCGGTTCTGTGGAATCGGATCTCGAACCTCAAACCATACGGCTCGCACACCAAGACCTTACCACCAATCCACCCCGGCCCCTTCACGTTGGTAACATGCGAATTCGTTAATTCAGGGGATCGTAAATTAATGATAACGAAAAAATAGTTTAGCACCTTTCTTTGCAAAAATATTAAAACTGGAAGAAAATAAAAGCTTGTAAATGTAATGAATTTTATATTCTATAATTTGATATAAGCGTGTAATAGGAGAACTAGGGAATTTTAAATATATTCAACAAAAACTAAAATGGGAACCAGAAAACATCGCTGCTTCATCAGTACCAATGTTCACGGAGATCGTTGTCAAATTCAAAAGATAAATTCAGAGTAAAGATAACAGACATTAAATAGATGAAAGATTATCAGAAAACATAGAGAAACAGGTAAAGTTTTTCAATGAAAATCAAAAATCGAGTGGAGTTCGCAAGCTGGATGCTCTATACTCCACAGGAAGATGCACACTTTTCTGCTATAGTTTTATCCTCAGATGAAGCCCGCTTTACGAAAAAAGGTCTCTTCAACATGCACAACGTGAATATTTGGTCATTCGAAAATCCCTACATCACTATCTCTTCGAATGTACAAAACAAGTTTGATATTAATATCTCAGCAGAGTCTATGGGGACCTATATTCTGCCCGATCGCCTCAGAAACGCAAAGTACCTTGTTTTCTTTCAGAAAATTCCTCCAGATTTACTGCAAGGAACACCGAAAATTGCACGCCAGCACATTAGTTTAAATCATGATGTTAATCAGCATATTTTAGTTGCATTCGTTAAATCTTACTTTTTTGCAAATAAAATTTAACGACCATCAATTCTGCAATTCTCTTTAATAAATACTTCCTACCCGCTTTTATTTTTTTCGAACGCAAGAAAATTTTACATATGAGAAGGCTTCTCATATGTAAAGATTCTAGATTGCCTTGTCCATTATCCTCGCATTCACAGGGTCATTTTCTTCACTAGATTCCCTGTCTTTTCGATGTCTGTTTTTGCGATTTTCACTGAATAAATGTTACCTGCAATCCTATGTTTTATGGTAATTTTTCTTCTACTTAATGTTTATTATCTTTCGAATTTGATAATGCTCTCCGAGAACATCCGTACTGATGTTTTAGCGATGTTTTTTGGTCCCCATTTTAGTTTTTGTTGCATAACTTTAAACGTCCCCAATTCTCACACTGCAAACTTATATAAAATTATAGAATATAGAATTCCTTACGTTTTCAAACATTTTATTTTTTTTCCAGTTTCAATATTTTTGCAAATTTGGGTTCTAAATTACTTTTCATTTACGACCCCCTAAATCCTCAAATACGCATACTATCAAAATAAAAACAAAAATTGAGAATGTAATTTTAATTTTTTTTTAATTCATTGTTGAATTCTTTGCTATTTATGTTATTAATTTTTTGCAGTTTCCGACAATTCTCGGACTTCCTATATTTTTGCAATTTCTAAACATCGTTTGGGACCCATGCTATATATTGATTTTTTATCTTCATGATGTCTACTATCACCCCTCTGAATTTGCCGGTCCAATTCGGCAACACTCTGTATTTTCTGTTCATTCAGTAAATAAATATAGTTCTGAAAAAAATATGAAACCTTTTTTTCATATTTAATAATCCAGTCTTATGTTTGATGAAATAATTTTTTACTCACTGATGTTTTAAGTGCAGCTTAATTATTACTAAATTACTGATTATTTTAAGCAGAAATTTCAGTGGCGTTATTTTGAGTTTCTCAAGTTGCTATGGGGCAAAATTATTCTGCCCTCATTTGTTCCAATACTCTCACTGGTTTTAATATCATTGTTGTTCGAATTTTCTAAATCAAACATTATTATTTTATTTATTTCTACTTGATTATATTATTTGTTGGTTTAATTGTACATTTCAACATTGGTTGAAGATATTATTAAGTAGTTTTCAACTTCCACAGTTTTTAAATAAATGACGTAATTTCTGATGACCTACTTTTTTTTATTCATATACATTCCTTAAGGAAAAATCTCTTTTAAATATATCGGGTATAACTTTAAAGCATCAATAAAATTTGCAAAATACCCATTAGCTAAAGAATTTTTTTAATGCAGAATAATACCAGACATTAATTTTCAAGCTGAGTGGAATTACTTCAGTCAGAATTGATTCATTCAGCAGATCTCATTTCGGTTAAAATTTGATAAACTTGCTAAGAAATGGTCTTTTATAATGTAAAAGGTCAAATCTAATAATATTTGCTGACTAAGTTTGTCTTTATTGCCTTAAAAAAGAATTTTGCCTTGAAAATTAGAAACTCGGAATTGTAAGGAAACATTCGATTTCTTTCAATATCCGATAATACTTTAATAAAAACTAGAAGATAAAGAGGCTTATTATTTCTTCTACCATTTAAATGGACGAAAATAGAAGTGAATAGATTTACTCGTTCTTCCGTATTTCAAATCAGCGTGAAGCAATTAAATAGCCGATTACAGATCAAATTCAGATTATCGAATCAAACTGCGAAATCGGTTCTCTCAATTCGGGCAATGTTATTTAATGATATGTTAAAAGTAATTAAGTAAGAATCATATATCTTTCAAAGTCTCTTCGTCTATTTCAGATTCAGAATGAATCTTATCTATAGAGGTTAACGTTTCAAGGCAACAAAATTCTTCTAATTATAAATGCATACCGATGAAATTTGATCTCGGGAAAATACAAAACTCAAGGGTTTTTTCTTTTACATCTTTTTCTTGACCCTTTTCCCTTTTTCAATTTCATTCCTTTTTCGTCAGAATTCTACAATTTTCATATTATGAAGCAGATAATTTCTTGTTAAATCTTTTGCTTGAAAACACGATTCTTGTAAAATTTGGAGCGAAATGTCTACAGACGATAACACGAAAAAATATATAAACACTAGTAAAATATAAGCAATTCCTATATAAACAATTTCTGCAACGGCTTACAGAATCAAGGAATGGGAAATGATTTTGAACCACCTGCGCACATGGTGAAAGCGTATGTTTTAGAATGTTTATTTATCTTCTAATTTCTGTTTTTATAACTGTATTCTCAAATATAAAGGGAATCGATGTTTTGCTTAGTATTTTGGACCTTCAGTTTTTAATGCTAGAAATTTTTCATAAGGAATAAAAACAAATTCCATCTATAAAATTATAATACCCAGCGTTTATTACGCTCTTTTTTAAGCCAATTTAATGAATTTTAATTGAAACCAAATCTTGTTGAATGAATAAATTTTGAATTGGGTAATTCCTTGCAATATGACAAATGTTACAAAGAATAACCCGTGTTAGAATAAGAGAGCGTTATTGTCCCTTATATAATAGCGTTTATTTTAAAAGATGTCTCAAACTATATTTAAAATATAAAATAGGTATTGAATTTTACTAAACCTAATCAATTCAAACGGATTTCAATAAATCAAAAAATATAGCAGATGCATTGGTTAATAAGGTTATTTATGAAACACTTTCCATTCCTATTATTTTTTAATGTATTCGCAATTTTAACTAAGTAGAAGTTAAAAGTTGTTTTTAAAACTTATAAGCAATTTACAAAAGGTGTAAATTAATCGAAAAATGAAAATATGATATAGATACAAGCAATTCAAGATTCAATAAGTGATTGCAATTGATTAAAGAATTGATAGCATTATAGCTTATCAGTTTGATCAGGGGGAAAATGTAATAAATTTCTTAATTTATCTGAGCAATCTTTATTTATTTGTATAAATTATTTGATAAACTAGAAGATTTTGTTTGATAGTTTCAAGTAGCTGGAAAAAAAACCCTATTTTCTCCGATTTCCAAAATATCTTTAACTTTTGACGGATAGGTTTTGTTAACTTTTTTCCCAATCTAATTTTTACAAAAAAATTAAAAATATATTTTTAAAAATTGTTATAAAATTTAAAAAAATATGTGTATTTTAAAATTTTTACTCTAAATACATCACCTACTTTATATCCGAACAAAATATTATGAAAAATAGCAGAATTTAGTAAAAAATGCCTCAAAGCAATTGTACTTGTTAAAGTTATTAAACTGGCTGTACAAAACTGGTCTTCAAGTTTACTTCTGGGTATGTTATTGAATAAGTGAAGAGAAGAGTGGAAGTTTTAGTACCAGTTTTAATTGTTTAAATAAGAAGCAATTAATATTATGAGAAAAAATTTAACTAAAAGTATTATCATGTACTATAAAGAGCCTTAAAATAATTAATAAAACATAATAATAACTTAATTATTCTAAGAATAAATCTAAAATAAGTAAAATTAGGGAAAACAGTTTTTAATTCTTTTTTATATCAATTGATTTTTTTGTTATTTCACTTAATGTAGATTCTATGAAGTAAGAAATAACAGACAAATTTTTCAATTCAATATCTGTACTATTTTTAAGAAATTTGGTAATGCCATAAAAAACAACAGGAACGATGTCAAAAAATGCCAATGAGTATTTTTTTTTATGAATCAAAACTCGAAATCTGAAAAAATTCTTATTCCAAACATATTATTCAATGATCTCCTCTGATTTTATAAAGGCTAAATTTCAAAAAAAACTCAGAATTAAGTTTGAAAAAGTCTTTCTTTATGGTAATTGAGTCCCTGAAAAACATCAAAAAATAGGTCACGTGTGCATAACGATCTGAGAAAAATGTGTTCAGTTTCAATGTAGTCTCATTTAGTCTAAATGTAAGCATATAGCATTTCAAATTTAATTTTCACTTTTTTTGAAAATTTGGCATTACAGCCTCATTTGAATTCGCAGAATGGGTGATTCATTGAATAGATTTCTTCTTTCTTAGGATTCCAACTAATAAAAAGATCCTCAAAGTCATTTTTCAACATCGAATATTTCAAAAAATAATGCATTTAACTGAACATGGTACAAGTTATTTCCTACTATGTAATACGTATCAAAGGGAATTTCGAAACTTTGAATAAAAAAATAAAATGACGAAATGCGCTTATTGAAAATTCACTATTGATCTAAGTTATCAAGTTTTATATATCATCTTATCGAATCTTATATAAGCTTCAGCATTTTAGTTTACACGTTTTCTCCAAGATTAATAAGTTTTTAAAGGCAGAAAATTAGTGTTAAAACTTCTAAATTCGCTTTTTTCCTTATTAAGTATCATCTAAGAGTATAAACTTAGACGGCACTATTATAGTTAACTCAAGGTGCATAACAAGTGACTATACGTATAGTGGTAATACCTTGAAATTTTATTTGCCATTTCTTTGAAATTAAATGAAGTTATTATTTTACACAGCTTAAAGAAAACTATTTAATTGTAAATAAAATAAATATTACAATCTGGATTGTTTTACTTATATTTAGTTACCTTTGAAAGCCAATTAGTTTACAGTAATAATGGCTAAGTTTAAAATCAATTAAGTATTTTTCTGCATAAGTTAATCATGATTCTCTTTGCAAATTCGTTTTGAGCATCAAATTGAGACGAACAATGAAGCCTTGTAAATTTGTCTCATATTAAAAACCCTACACAGTTTCTGTTAATTTAATACAAAAACTTTTTTAATATTACAGAATCACAGAACAACATAATGCCATCAAAAACTTAATTGTTCAGATAATCTTTTTATATATATATACGTTGTCTTCGAAGTATTGTTAGTTTCATTTTCATTATCTTCGTGTGAATTACGCAAAAAATTTCTTTCTACATTTTTATCAATAGAACTATTAAAGAGATAAAATATTTGAAGAAACAAATGGCTTGAATATCATACAACAATAAAATTATTACTAAAATTCATTTTAAACAATTAGTGTCAAAAACAGTGGAAATTTTTTGCGACAATTTAATTGATAACATTAAAGACATTTTTTTCACTTCAAAAGGGTTTTTTTTTTTTTTACTTCTTTCACACAATCTATTTCATTACTAATATAGACGACGTGGATTATTATAAGACATATAGCTTTGCTTTATTAAACGGATTTCTATATTAAACTGTTGTTTGATTTAGTTCTCAGAAAATATTTATTAACAATATATATTATATTTGCATTATTTATATAAAGTGCTGAAAACCTGGCTTTGAAATTATAATAAGTGATTCCATTTTCAGTTCCAAAGCAATAACAAATTCTCCCGTACATGGTTTTTTAACATAAATGATAATCCAGACAGAACAATTATGCACGAAGTTTTGGTCTGTCTTCAATAATTAAAGAAAATGAGGCAGATATTACCAGAGCTTTACTGGCGACTTTCAGTAAAACTCTACTTAGCGTTCTTTAATAATTAAAGAAAGTGAGACAGATATTTCCTGGCCTTTTCTGCCAACGTTCAGTAAAACTCTACTTAGCGATGTTTCACACGCTAATGATTCATATTTAAACAAAACTATTCTGACATCAATGCTTTCGAAGTTTAAATAAATCTTCCTTATGATGAAACTGCTATTCAATAAAATATGTATAGTAAAATACTCACTCTTTTAACGAATTCGTAGATAGTTTATCCTTGTTATCTAATTGGATCCCTCGTTAAAAATGCAAAGTTATTATTGCATTCCGGTTCTTCACCTCTTTAACTAGACTTTGACAAATTATTGTTTGAAATGTTTGATAATGACTTATTGTATTTTATATTTTTATTTCCAATAATGAGAACAGATCAAAGTAGATTTGCTTTTGCTTTTTTCCTATTAAAAGCTAGCAAAGTAGGTTATATTTAAAGCCAGCGAAAACTAGTAGAAGCTAGTAGAAATATTGAAAAAAATTCTCAAAATAAAATATCTAAAATACATATTTTTAAAGACAATGGCACCTTAGCTCAAAGATTTTTTTAATTATAATGGTCTTTGTATTTTTGAAAATTATCATCTTATCTCTTTGTTAGACATAATTTCTTACAAAATTTAGCAAATAAATAATAAATCAGATGATTTTCAGTCAAAAGAAAGCAGCAATTGGGAAAATAAGTAGAAGAAAAAGAGCAAGGTAACGACGAGCATTGGATGAAAGAGAGACAGAATAAATAGAAGATTCATAAAATTAGTTATGGACCATAAAGAAGTGGCATCAGTACCAAATTTATTCGTTTCGTTTAATTATTGCATAATGAGCTGATTTCAATATTTGCGAAAAGCTTCGTGAGCAATTTATCAAATTCAATTCTTATGTGTTCGTGAACATTTTCAATAAACAGCCCCTTTTGCTTTTTAATAAGTTTGCTCTACATTCACGAATATCATGACATAGATTTAATATATATCAACATTAAACCTGTAAAGGTAATAATTGTAGATCTGTATGTTCATTTTAAATCGGCCATATTTTTAAATTCAAATTGGTTGCTTTCTCTTTGAATAGGAAAGATGCGCACTAGAATTTTTCTTTCTATTCTTGCATTGTAGACTTATGACGCCATATAATCCAACATCTATATCTTCAACTTATTTATTCATTTTCCTTCTCTGTTTAAAGTATTTATTCCGGTTTCACAATTCATTGAACTTTCAATGTCGAAAATAATTACATTCAAAATGGAAAAACGAGGTTTTAATATAGTTTCAGATAGTGGAATATTTCTGCTGTTCTAATGGATAAGCCACCACTTAAAGTTGCTACTGAAACTCTCTACTATATTTTTATGGAAAAAAAACTTACTCGCATATTGAAAAATAAAAAATTTCAAAAGAAGAAAAATACTAAGAAGGGAATTAATTTTTTTAGAAATAAACACATATTTGTGAAAAATAAGATTTTTTTTCTTGCACTTTTCGTTGCAAAATTCCTCTTGAAACAAGCATAGTAAAGAGGGTTATAAGGAGATTAAAAGGATGTTTAGCGATTTATGAAAAGTACAGATGTGTCTTTTCTAAAGAATACATATTGAAGCATTTCTCTTTGGTCAATTTCGTCTAAAATTTGACATTGATCAAATATTAATTTTATGCATTTAGCTTATTGTATCTTTTATTATCGCATTCATATAAACACGAAATAAAAGACCGACAAACAGCTGACAAAAAAGACATTAATCAAAATTTTGAAATACACGGTATTAACCCTCTAGCCGATCATACCGCGATTTCCCTGGCAACCCAAATGTAACAAAATCTGTTCACCCCGTGATTTCTGCGTGCATGTGTTTTTTCTTCTTTTACTGAGGAGCGCAATCCGTTTTCCCCCATTTAACCATTGAAATAAATTATATAATTAGACGTTTAGTTTAATGACCACTAAATTGCGACATTTGAAGGCAGCTATAATACCACCCCTGAAACTTCACTTTTTGTCTCTTTTTTCTTACAGAAATGGCATCTAGAAAACGTTCAGCGATTGACCTGGAGAATACTCCTGATAACTCATCAGATTCTGAACGCTATTTTAGTTTTAATAGCGATAGTGATAGTGATATAGATTTTTTGGACTGCTCCTCAAATAGAGAAGATGCAAAGCGTTAGGCAGTGGGGTAAAACTGATATAAAGAATATTCCTCCTCCTCCTCCTCCTTGAATTTTATACATTTTACTTTTTTATATTATGCAATAAATAGAAATTAGCTGTAATTCAACTAAAATTTATTTATTTTTAAAATTTTTGGTGATAGCATCTGAAATTGGTTTTTCTGGCAACTTAGTTTCCCATAATAAATATCTATATAAAAATATATTCTAAAAGAAAAAAATGCATTTTTCAATTCTTCAACATATACAGTGTGTATATTTGCAAAAAATACACAAATTTTAAAGCTATTTTGGTCCACAAACTTTGTAGTCTGACGGTTAATATCTGCATATCAGTTGGGGATAAGTCGAATTTCTTAAATTTGAATACAGGATATTCATAATTAACTATAGCTTCTAGAAATCAGTTGCAAAGAAAATAATAAGTGAAACACAATTCCATTTTTTATACTTGTGGTAAAGATGAAGTGAATTCAATTTTATATGAAATTATTGGCACCATAGAGAAGAGTGATATATATGATATTTTAGGTCAATAAGAAACGTATAAAACATTTATGTTATTTATTAAAATTTAACCTTTATTTTGATACAGAATATTGAACAATTTCACCTCTTATTTAAATTTTGTTGAATTTTTGCACATTTACATTTCATTTGTAATCGTTCCATTTCAGAATTTATTTAGATCAACCTTGCTATTTTCACTAGATAATTTAATTCATAAAACGAATAAACGTTGAATTTCTTAACCGATCAGGTTTGAAAATTAATATGGTTATATTTGCTTTAATCTAAATGCGTGTACTAAATTTTATTCAACTAGTTCTTAATGTTTTATATTAATTATCATAAAGACAAATAAACTTTCTGAGAGTAGATTATAATCAAAATTTGATAGAAAACTTGGAATAAAAACCACAAATCGAATTTCATTCAACAATCTCGAAACGTTTCACAGTTACAATGTTTTTTACAGATATATAATAGTTTGTATACGAGAAAATAAAAAAGTTCTGCAGCAACAAACCTAGCCGAATTAATTCAAAAATCTTTACTGCTTGAAGAAATGTAATTTTTGCCCTTTAGAACTATCAGTTTTATTTCGATCTTTCTTTCTTTATATATTCATTAAATTGAAGAAATGCAATGTCATATTTGATTGAATTTTCAATACTTTTAAAAATATGTGATAAGTTTTTATAATATTTTATATCGCTTATTTAATTCCCTAACAGTAACGAATTAAACGTCTAGTGGCTGAAATATCTTCATATCATTATTCCTTCAAAAACTCAAGAACATTTTGTCTAAATACTTGTTCTGCCTCATTTCCATGTAATTTTTGGCAATGGTCTCAAACTTTCTGACCGCTTGAATTTTTGAAAGCGCTTAGGATTACTTTTTCTGAGACTACTTCATTTACATTTGAATTATTTTGAAAAAAAAAATGCTTTTTTTAGAATACAGAAGTGCTTTTTTATAGTTGCATACTTTTTACTTTCTTGTATTTACAGAATAGAGTCATCAACAAAAAAATCGAATTTAAGTTGTTGACTAATATCCACATGTAGGATCTCCCTCAATTCGAAAAAAGCTTTTATGTGTTATTTTTATCTGTCTGTCACAAATTTAACGCAAAAATGCGTTAAGCTAGACGAAATGAAATCAAGATACATGATTTGTACACCAAATCAGTAGATTTTTTATTAAATTCTGTACGAAATTAATTCAGAAGTCTGTCAGTTAGGCCGCCCAAATACAAATTAGCTACAAACCTTAACTACAAAGCATAGATAATTAAATTTATAGAATCTAGTAAACTAATTTATCAGATATAGTGTCGATACCTACCAAATTTTGAGCCAAAAGTAACAAGAATTTTGATCTCTTGTTCTGTACTTTCAGAAATTTATAAATGCGATGACACAAAAACGCAATAATTGAAATATATCAAATTTGGTGTAATAATTTAGAATTAATTTTAACTGTAATTCTATGTCAAATTCCGACATTTTTCAATGTCAAAATTAAAATTTCGATTTTCGGATAACATTAACCACATACCAGAGATTGTTATCGCAAGGATCACAGTAAAGATTCAGTAAAAACTCAATATTCCTGCCAAAGATTAATATATATTAATTACTGTACACTAAAACACTCTGTCTTTCACAAAGTCCATAATTTTTTGCATGAGGTGGTGGATAATACTTTCATCAGAGATTATGCGAGAAAAAATTTGAAAAATTTCTCCCACTATTTTTCAGTTGAGATAAAACTTCATAGAAATGGATTTATTTAAAAGAAAAGAATTGTGGCCGAATTATCTTAGCTGGCAACATTACTTTTTAAACCAGTGAGAATGATCTTCCTATAACTTCCTCGTATATTTATCCCGCAACCTCTATACAAAATTGGTGACTTTGATAAGGTTGCGACTAACTTGTATGACATTCGTGAACTTTTGTTCTAAAATATACATATTTTACTTAAAGCTAGCACTTTTACTGAATCTGTCTCTAAAATATATTTTTAAATGGTCGATAAACAACAAAATTTGACACGAAACTACAATGTCAGTCCCAAGATAACATGCTGAATTTCATTGATGTAAGTCATTACGATTACGAGTTATTGTATTTATATGCATGAGAAAATATAGACCAACAGACGATAAGCCATTTGATGCATTTAGCTAAAGTTTTAGAGGTTTAGAAAAAGATGTTAAATTTGTGTACAAAATTTTATTTTCTTCGCTTTTTGTAATTATTGAGATTATTATGCATTATTATTATATAGACGTTCTGCGAGAAAAGATTTCATTCAAAATTTGATTTCAGAAAACTAAACAAATTTGATAGTTATTTCATTACGAAATATTAGTACCCTAATTCCAAACGTTTTTGAGTGATTGTGTTCCCATATAGACTATATGACCGACATATTGAAAGGTAGGCATAATATCAAAATTGGATTTTTCGAAGCGGTTTTTTGGTTTTTTAGAGTGGTCTAAACTGCGGAGAGGCATGAAAACACGAGTTAGGATTTTTTGACAGTTACAGCACTTCTCCATGCACGAGAAAGTAAAAAAGTGTTCTGAGAAATTTAATGTTGGAAGAAAATATAAAATTTCCTTTAAAACTTTACAGATGGATAAATAACGGTAATACTATATACTTGCAGCTAAAAGCGAAATTTTGGTTTAAAAGCTTTATTATCTAAATATAGCAAATTAAATTACATTATGCCACATCTGCTTTCCTATCCTAGCAGAAACTTACTTTTTTTCAAATTCATTTATTCATGAATCAAGGCGGTCCTCAGCTCTCCCATTTCAGTTTAGTTTTACATAATATAATGTTCTTTGTCAAAGACTGAGTTTCGACTAGGCAATATTGGCAGATGCTTGATATTATTGAACTGAGGAAGAGTGGGATGCATACAAATCGATTAAGAAATGTTATCAACCAAGAAATCAAATAAATAAATGCAAATAGAAAAATACAAATCATGTGGATCATAAAATATAAGGGCTGCAGCATACGTTTACCCTGAATAATTGAAATTATTCATTAAATAAGAATATATCTACTTATTTTTAATGTATTGGTAATATAAATACTTAGTTATAATGTATAGGTAATATAAATACTTATTTATAATGTATAGTATGAACAATGATTTATCTTACAGGTTGCTAAAAGTTTTCTTTTAAATGTGTTGTGCAGTAAAAATTTTTAATGTTACATTTCTTTGGAGATTGCCTTTTTATAATATCTCATAATTATTAACTGAAAGCAAGAAAATCATTATCTAAAAAATATGATAATTTTTTAAGAATTTGAATTAGTTTATAATTTTTTTTTTATGAAATGATAATTAAAAATATAAATTCATTAAAATTTATGTTTTCATAAAAATATTGAAAAATTAAGCTAAAATATATCCTTAGCATGTTGATTGATTAAAAATATATTAAAACAAAGAAATCGTATTGATGAGTTATTTAAATAGAAGCCTTATTGTAGATTCACATATTAGTCAAAAAGTATCAAAATATCCGACTCCGCTTTTTGTGGTTGCTTTCTAGCATAGAGAAGAAAATCATGCAATCATTTTGAACCTATTCTTTTTTTTTTGGATACAAAATACGATATATACCTATAATTTTGTTGCCAAGGCTACAAATCAAAACTTTGTTCTCCTTAGCTCTTTATATTTTTGTGACATCGTATTAACATGGATATGAACTATGAAATAGAAAGTTCTTAAATGCATTAAATCTACCATTACACTCAAAATATCTTTTGTAAATATATTGCACTAAAACTCATCTTACTAGGTTTATTCATTTTATATTATCGCATTTACATATATAAAGTTTGACAAAGCAAAAAATATTCGTTTCCATGTCGTATTTCGTCCATAATTTGATTCTATTAGGTTGGTGCGTATGAAATGTCGGATTCTCTTTACATGCGAACGTTTGTCTCCCTGTTTTCGTTATACTTTTGTCTTTGGCATAACCTCATTCATAGTCGTATTGTCCATTGCCAGAGACTCATTTCAGCAAAATAGGTTTTCTCGAAGGTCTTCCCTTTTGTTATTTCTTTTGAGTTTATTGCCGATATGAATTCTGCCGACATTCGCGTCATTTTCTTATATGAGTACAAACTTGGTAATAGTGCTGCAAAAGCTGCACGCAACATAAACCAAGCGTTTGGGGAGAAAACGGTTAACGATCGGAAAGTGCAGCGTTGGTTCGAAAAATTTCGGACTGGCGATTTTTCACTGCAAAATGAGCCGCGCGGAAGACCCAAAACGTCTGTGAAGAATGATGACCTGAAGGCTCTAGTGGAAGTGGATCCAGCCGTATCCACGAGGGAACTTGCTATCAGGATAAAAGTTGACCATACAACGATATTGAGACACCTTTCTGAGATTGGCAAGGTTAAGAAGCTGGACAAGTGGGTACCGCACGCACTGACAGAGCGAAATAAGCTGGAACGAACTGGAATATGAAGTTTTGCAGCATCCACCATATTCACCGGATCTCTCGCCGACCGATTTTCATTTTTTCAAGCATTTAAAGCTGTTTTTAAGGGGCAAACACTATGAAAATGAAGACAGTCTAAAAAACTCGATATCAGAGTTTATTAATTCTAAAGACCAAAATTTTTTTAAGAAAGGCATCTACGCTTTAAAATCTCATTGGGAGAAGTGTATTGAAGCGAATGGAGCATACTTTGATTGAATAAACAGCTTTTTAAGAAAGATATGCAGTTTTATACAATCACTAAAGAATCCGACATTTCATACGCACCAACCTAATAATATACAATTTTGCTGTGCATATCATTCCGGAAAATTCGAAATCCGTGTGGATATGTGCATGGTAAAAAGTTCAACAGGCTCAAAAACAAATGACAACGCCTTATTCTGCTTGAATACATGGGTAATGCAGAGTAAAAAAATACACAATAGCAACACTTGTAGTAAATAGCAGAGCATAAATATTAAAAGTAATGAACTACCTTAACAGCATAGAGCTCGCAGAAGAAACGTTTCATTCTAAAACTCAAGCCTCTCCATTCGTCTACTGATTCGACTCTCTTGACGTTTCCTTTTTTTATAGCTGCCTTAGTAGAGAATCGAATGTTCAATAACAATTTCTGGAAAGACATTCATAATGAATCTATTCCCAATATTCTCGAATATTTTAGATACTTTATTTTTCAGGTCAAATTCGTTTGCAGATAGAGGCCAATTTTGTCGCTCAGAACTATTCCTTATTTGAAAACTTACTACACTAGGAATCATTATTACAAAATCGCGACAATATTTATAGAAACAAGGTGCTTTAATTCTTGGGAATCTAAAATGCAAAAATTAATAAGAATATTATGATTAAGCATATTGACATATTCTATTCAATTTTTTTTTTTGTACGAGAAAATAAAAAGAAATTCGGAAATTTTTTGAAAAACGGTTATTTTTAAAATTTTAACACTCCCCCCTTGAGATGTAAAAGAATATTTGTCTCATAGTTCTTCTGTTGCTTACAATATTTATAGAGCCAAACATCACTGCCAATTAAACTTAAGACGTGTATACTTTTGCCATCGTGCCCTAGAGACACATCATTGAGCTCTGACAATATTTCATTCACCTCTCGGGACATGCTCATGCGCTTGCGTACATTTTTCCACACACTCTCTCCCACCCATTGATCGGGGAAAAGGGAAGCGTGCTTCCTAATTGGATTAATCAGGGGGAAGCTCTTGGCTCATCTTAATCGAATTCGGGTGAACGAATCGCTGGTTCGTGATTGAAAGATCCGGAGTTCCTGATGTTTTATTTCTCCTTTCAGTTGATTTTGTTTTTACTGTCCTTTTAAGTATTTTCTCTCTTTCCTCGGAATCTTTTCCAACTTCAATAAAGTCATTGCCCTACCATTAATTTTAAAAGGAGTCACAATAGAGCAAAACTCACAATTGAACAAAGATTTTGAGATTTCTGCACTTTTACTGATTGTTGAATGTAAAATTATTTATCTCTTATCAAGTGAGAATCTGACGTAAATAAAAATAAAACTAACTGAAATATGTTTTGCAATCATCTTAAAACAATCCCTTTTTAGACATTTAATGGCCCTAAGCATTGTACCTTATCAATTCCTCTTTTAATATTAATAGGATTTCAATATATTTTTTAAAAATTTAAACTATATAATAATTATTTATTTTAATAACATTGTAAAATCGCATTTGTTATTATTTATTTATTTTTTTATGATTTTTGATTGCGCGACATTCACATTTGTGCAAATATTATATAAGTCATCTTTAATGTTTATAAATACAGTGATTGCTAAGAATGAATGAGTTAGCAATGAAAACGTATAGAAAAGGGATAATTGCATTTAATAAATGTAATCATAGTATTACGTTAGTTTTATTGTTCTGAGACGACCACTTTTCGACTATTCCATCTCATTAAGGCAAGAGACGCCGAAGGATAAGCACATTTTCGGAATTCTTCATCATTCTTTGACCTTGATATTCGAGCTATTCGATACTTTTTTTCAATTTTTTTTCCATGTGTATGTGAATATTTTGTGATTTCTGACCGTATAGTTTGAATTCACTCTGCGAGTAATCTGAGTTTATTTTAATGTTAAATGTAAACAACGTCCCCAACTTTCATTTATTCTCACGCCCTATTATTATTATTGATTTTGATTTTGCAACCAATAGCAATGAATTTGAAAAGAATCTACAAAGCATAAGTGATTCATTTTCGCTGAACGAGGACATTATGATATGTAATATATTAAATATTCCATTTGAAGGATTGAAGCCGGAAGTTTCCAAAAGAATTCTTTGCGACCTTGAATTGTCAGCAGAGAACTGAACTGTCTACAGCTCATGACGGCAAAGAAAAAAAATATCAAATGCGATTCATCTGTGCAATATGAAAGTATAAATAAAAAAAGATTCCTCCATGCAGTGTGACGTAAATAAGATGTATGGTATGCTTTTTGATAATGTTTATAGAAGATCTGTCATTCAAAATGTTGGTATAAATTATTCTGATTTCGAAAATACTATTTCTAAATTTAATGCAGAACAGCTTGATAATATAGCTAATTGGATAGATCATTTTGAAAACATTTCCCAATTGTTTAGTCTGTCAGACCTACAAAAATTTATTTTTTCTAAAAGATCTCTTGGTCGGACAGCCGCGCTTTTTGTAAAAACGAAACCAGAAATTAATTCATGGCAAAAATTGAAACAAGCATTGATTGATGAATTTTCTTCTTAGTTAAACTGCGTGAACTCTTAAGTAAAAGAAAAATGAGGGATTCTTAATCCGCTCTAGAATACTTGAAAGAGTATATGAGCTCTGGGAAAATTGAATATGCCGTTTCAATGCATTAAGTATTTAAAGGTATAAATGAAAGGCAAGAGAGCAAAACAATTTTGTATGGATGTAAGAACTTATTTGAATTTAAAGAAAAACTTAAAAGTTTTGAAGTAATAAAGAGTGATTATGTAAAAAGTAAAGATATTTTCGACAAAACCAAAACAAGATAAGATTTTAATCCTAGAGTTAATACTTTTGATAAATTAAAACCAAAACAAGAGCAAAACGATAGATTTAACTCTAAAAACAAAAGTATAAACAAAATAAAATTTAGAAGTGCAGCTGAAAGAATCAAATATAATTTTGAAAGTCTCAAGAATAAAATTTGTTTTAATTGTGCAGACCCAAATCATATCTCAAGATTGTGTGTACATAAAGTCAGGGGATTTAAATGCTTTGGATGTGGAGATTTTGGCCATGAAGCTTCAGAATGTGTTAAAGTAAATTCTAAACCAGACCTTGAAAGTTAATTTCAAGCCAAAGCTTGTCAATAAAATAATGATTGAAAATATGAGCGTTATTTAATTATCGATACTGAAAGCCAAGTGACATTGCTTCGTAAGTTAGTGTTTGATAAATTAAATGTATGTGAATCGTATCCGTTTAATCTTTCTTTAAGTGGAATTGGTGGAAACAAAGTAAACACACTAGGTTATTTTAAGGGCAATATTCAAATTGATGATTTTAAGTGTAATGCAGATATATGCATTGTAAAAAATAATGTTATATCTTATGATATGATTATTGGTATGAATGTATTGATGTTAGTTGAAACGGTAATTAATAAAAATGGAATCATAATTAAAGAAAAACTTCGATGCACAGAGGAAATCAACACATTATCCGTCCTACCAATTGATGTAATCCCTGAAGAAGTTGAACTAAACATTGAACCTGATGCTTCAAATATTTTAAAAGATAAGAGTACAAAAATCAATTTTAAATTATGTACCACATAAAGCTAAAACAACAGGTGTTGAATTAAACATTTTGGTAAAAACTAATGAACCTATATCTCAACAGCCTCTTTGATAACCGTTTCCAGAGAGAAAAAAAATTGTATAAACTCAAGTAACTGAATGGTTGGAACAAGGGATTGTAGAACCATGTTCTTCAGAATATAGCAGTCCAGTGGTAATCGTCAAAAAGAAAAATGGAAGTCCTCGAGTTTGCATTGATTATAGGAGATTAAATAAAGTTGTTGTTAAGGATAGATTCCCCCTTCCATTAATCGAGGATGTTTTAGACAGGTTTAAGGAATCACGCGTCTTTAGTACTATCGATCTTAATAATGCATTCTTCCATTTTGATGTACACAAAGGTAATAGGAAACATACTTCATTCGTCTCCCATGAAGGCCAATATCAGTTTCTTAAAGTCCCTTATGAATTATGTAACTCTCCGGCAGTGTTTCAAAGGTATATTAACACCATTTTTCGACCTTTGAGTAATGATGGTATTGTTCTTCCGTACATGGACGATATTATAATTTTATCTTCCTCATTTGTAGAAGGAAACGAGCGTGTTCTAAGCGTTGGTAGTAAATATGGACTAGAGATCAACTGTAACAAATCTCACTTTTTGAAAAAAGCGCATCGAATTTTTCGAATTTTCCATCTACTTTAAAAACTAAAGCTGTGCTTAATTTTTCCGAACCAACTAATTTAAAACAAGTACAAAGTTTTTTAGGACTGACCGGATATTTTCGAAAATTTATCCCCAAATACTTCATTATTGCTAGACCATTAAGCGATCTCTTTAAAAAAAAGACCGAAAGCTTAAATTTAGTGAAAGACGAAAGAAACTCATTTAATCAGTTAAAATTACTGTTAACTGAAAAGCCTGTTTCAAAAATCTATAACCCTAATTACGAAACTGAATTGCATACCAATGCTAGCCTAGAGGTATACGGACTATTTTAATGCAAAAATCTGCTAATGTTAAAAATTTTCATCTAACCTATTACATGAGAAGGGAGACAACAGATGGTGAAAAAAAAATATTCTAGCTATGAACTTGAAGCTCTTGCCATTACTGAGGCAATAAAGAAATTTCGTGTTTACTTACTGGGAATTCCATTCAAAATAGTAACAGACTGCTCCACACTCGAAAAAACTATGCAAAAAAAGTTATTTGTCAATTCGTCTTGCACGTTGGGCCTTATTGCTAGAAGAATTCGATTATGTTATTGAGCATCGTTCCAGTACACTAATGGTTCATGTTGATCTCCCCTAAATGCATTATATATCTCATTTGATTACATTTTACTAAGATTAAAATCAGCCCAAAGTAATGACAATTAAATAAAAGCAATAAAAGAATCATTAAAAATTTCTGCTTATGAAGACAATTACGACCGAAATGGAATTTTGTATAAATTTGTTGAAAGTAAAGAATTGATAGTCGTACCTGACAGTATGCAAACCGAAATTATAAGAAATGCACATGGAAAAGGGAATACCGGAGTTAAGTATACTGAGAAGTACCTTCAACAAAGCTATTATTACATACCTAAACTTAGATAGAAAATAGAGAATATTATATCTAATTGTATCCTGATAAATCAGAAAAGAGGAAAGAAGGAGGGTCTTCTACACCCGTTAAGTAAAAAAGACAAGCCTTAACACACCTATCATATTGACTATCTAGGGCCTATGAAAAATACGTATAAAAAGTATAAATATGTTTTGGCTATCATTGACGCATTTACAAAGTTTGTTTGAATTTATCCTACAAAAAGCGCAACATCAGCTGAGATAATAGCAAAGATGAGAACTCAAAAGGCTGTGTTTGGAATCCCATCCGAAATAATCTCCTATAGAGGTACAGCTTTTAGCCGATTATTGTGCCAAAGAAAAAATAAAACATCATTTAATCACAACTGGCCTACCAAGAGCAAACAGACAGATTGAACGGATAAACTAGAAAATCATATCGATTCTCTCAAAATTATCCTTGGAAAATCCTAACAAGTGGTATAAGTTCACTAATGGATTACAGCAAACGATAAATTCCACCTATCAGCGAAGTATCGACACCACACCTTTCGAATTGCTGTTTGGTACCAAGATGAATACTGGAGGCTTAGACAAACTCAAAAAATGGTCGAAGCTGAATTTCAAGCCAATTTTTAAGCTCAGGGAGAAGAACTGAGAAAGCATGCGAAGCAGCAAATCTTCAAGATTCAAGAAAAAAAACCGAAAGACGTATAATCTAAGAAGAAGAGAACCCAAACCTTACAGATTTGGAGATCTTGTTGCCATCAAAAGAACTCAGTCTGGACCACACCTGAAACTGAAGTCGAAGTATTTAGGACCCTACAGTATCACTAGAGCAAAAGGAGGAAACCCTACAACGTTATGAAAGAAGGAAACACCTACGAGGTTATCAAAGAAGGAAACCATGATGGACACAATTTTACAACAACATGTGCTGAATACTTGAAACCCTGGAACACGATGTCAGAATTCAAGTATCATGAACTTTTCGCTTTTTTTAGAACTTTGTAATTTTTGTTTCCTACTGTGTTTCTTTCTTTGTTATTTTGTTTGCATTGCAGTGTCGTCTGGAGAACCAGCCGATTCCAGGAGGACCGAGACTGAGGTGCCAGGTAAATCTTTTTCCGCCATTTGAAGTTTGGAAAAAACCATCAATTAAAGACATTATCTTTTGAAAGAATGTTAAATTTAATAATGAAAGAATGTTCCATATTTTTGGCAGTGACAGCCACCGTACTATATGCAAAAAGCCTAATACTGCTTTGGATCCAAAAAAATTATGCCCTACTTGGTGGTGACTCCGTCATAATTTGAGGTTGGATGGATTCATCCAGAGTAGGAAATTTAATTCTTGTAGATGGCATTAAAAACCATATGGTTTTCTTGGATTTCCTTCAGATTACTATGCAGCAATCTAAAGGAAAATGCTAATTATTTGGGTTTAGATGTAAATTTCATTTTTCAGTAGAACAACGACGCCAAACAGAATGCTTGTAACGCCAAAATATGGTGTCTTTTTCATTCTAAATAACAGTTACACTCATAACCACAGTACCCCGACATCAATGCCGTTAAATATTCGTAGGCTATATTCGAAATGATTCAAAAACACAAAATTCGAAACAAAATCCTTTTAAAACAGTGCTGCAAGAAAAATGATGTGAAATATCTCCAAAAATTGGTTGAATCGGCACCATGACATTTAGAGGCTGTTGTAAGAACCAAAAGACTTGCCACTTAATAGTGACACTTTCTTTCTATGCGAGATATTACGAAAATTTTACAAGTGTACTCTCTATTTTTCGAAGCAAAATCCTGCGTATGATTATTTTAAATACTTCTAAAATTTTTCAGTTTAAAAGCTTTTCGGGAATTTTTCTTTATTTTTACTCTAAATTAAACCATTTATTATGTGTGAAAATAAAAACATGATTACACTTCTCGATAATGTGTTATTTATATTGGAAGTCGGATTTATCTAGTGAAAGTAAAGTGTACTCTCAATTTTTTGAGCCTGTATATATATATATATGTGTGTGTGTGTGTGTGTGTTGTCGTTTTCAAGAGTTACTAAAGTCCTATATAACTCAGAAACCTCCATTCTAATAGCCGTAATAATCAATTAAATGGCAGCAAAAGATTACTCAAAAATAATGTACCTGCCAACACTTTACCACAAATTTATAATCTCGATTATCTACGTCCTTAGTAAAACACAAATTACTTATAAAAATTAAATTGTAAAATAACATTTCAGTGGAAGTAAAGAATATTTGAAAAGTAGATTCCCAAAGTAATTTTGAGAAAGAATGATTTCTTACACTTAACTGACAGTTCACATCCTTAACAAGTTCACATAATAATGCATCAAAGTACTTATTGTTAAAAAATAGGCATAGCATTATTTTTTTAAATGTTTTGTCAGTAATATTTATTGAATTATCTGTGTAATCTGTATATTTTGTTACTAAAATTAAAAAAAAAAAACATTCCTAATTTTTTTTTTCCTTTAAAATTCTGTCGTGTGAGTTATCTACCTCTTAGCGAATTGAGCAAGCGTGTCCCGTGCTTTGTCGGCGAGCGGAAGTGCCGACGACGGAAAGCTTTTCGAATGTCCTATGGCGACGACATGCTGTCGGCGCTTCTTGAGGCGGGAATCGAAATCTTGCTGACGAGTTCTTTTCCCCTTTCCTCGTTTATCGTTTGGTACGTTAGCGATCGAAGCAAAATCGGCCATCCACTCCTAGCATAAATCAAAATATGCGGAGGTAACTCTTTTCGTTTTCGTTTGTTTGGCTTTCATTCCCTCTTTTTGGATTATTCCACTCAGCTTTGCGATACAAGATGAGAATTTACTACCTTTTCCCTACTTGCTGAAATTTATGAAGTTGAAAGACTTATGCTTTTATCTATCAAGTTTTTTCAGTCTAATTTTTTGTGGATCCTAGAATAGCGTTAATATACAATGGTGGATTTGAATATTTTGTGGTCCCAGGTAGTGAGCAGTGATCCCTCTCTTTAAATAAACTGGTGAATGTTTATTTTAGTAATATTAACGTCCCGTTTTAAAGCAACACTAAGGCTTATTTGGGACGGACCTTGTATTTTTAACCGTGGCCAGATATCGTGGAAGACACCTGAACTGACATCCCCTGTTTAAACTTCCATATCACACTGGAAGGAGAACGTTTGACATCAACGGATTTATCCTGCACCAGATCCGCATAAACATAAAAGAGGAGCCTCATAATATGAAAGGATTACGGTTGCAAATACCCAAATTCATCACTGAGC